>CM039680.1:39795353-39810353 GCA_022537955.1 Schmidtea mediterranea | reverse complement strand
AAAAAACAACAACTTCATAAAAAGTAAATCAATTATTAATTATACAATAAACAAATATCAAGTTTTATTTCACGTTTCTTCACGCTTGGCATTTGATTATGAAAATATTGCTAATAAAATAATAATAATAAATTATAACAAATGAAAATACCAAAGAGAAATTTTCACAATTTTATTTTACATACAAATTTGTTAATAAATATCAATAACATTCTCAAATATCTCATCAAATTGCTGATTGCGAACTGTTGATCGGTTTCAGGCATGATTATATTACCACCAACATCAAGGACATCAACCCCTCTATAATGACCATATGCAAAACTCGAGTTTTTCCCTACCCAAGCTCTCTTGTCGTCATGATTATTTAATGCTATTTTAGAATTTTTAAAAGTGAACAGCTGATGATTTCGGTCCCTATCCTAGTTTGAGGTACCGACATAATACTATTGTTATTATAACAATTCAAATATGATTGGTGTTTAATGTCGGTACCCGGTAATTTTACACCCTTAGCTCGCATTGTGATTTATTTCCTAGCAAGCTATAACATTTAGGCGCAAGAAAACCCACTCGCTATATCCTAACCCTTTACTCTCATCCTTGAACTTGCCAATAACCGAGTCAAGTCGTCTAGAATATAAAGGATGAGAAGGATCATAATTTGATGTATCTAACAGATCATCCGAAATCATAGCTTTTAATAAAATTTCTAATTTTAAATTTTTTATCTCCAAAAAGAAGCTATCTGTATCACCCGCTACTAGATTGATATCACAATTGTAAATATCACGATATTTTTGTAACTCAACATACTGTAACTGGTACATCCGTAGTTTGGATAAATCTAGAACTGATTGACCGATATAACTAGGTCTATCCAAACATATTGAGTCCTTATTAAGATGAGCGGCAAAAAGATCATCAGTAATCTCTATTGTTTTTCTAAATGCCGTTTTGACGAATATGTAATTAACTTTTCAGCCGAATTACATAATCGCAAATTCATCCTCTTTTTAAGGTTCTCAACAGATTTACCATACAGACTGTTGTTTATACAATTTAAATAAATCTCTATATAATTCACTAACTGCATTTGCACGCAAGTTAGTGTTTTATCGATATAATGTTTAAAAATAGGAGCTTGCTTGTATTTAATAGCTCTATGTATGTGTGTAACCTTAGCCCCGAGAGAAAGATAAAGCCTGAGAAGCCTCCAATGAAGAACATAGTTCTTCTTAGGATAATGCGTTAGCATTAACTTCTCAACTTTTGAATTTGGTGGGCACATCTTTTCCGGTCCAATCGGAAAGTCATTAGAAAATCATGCAAATTATCTGGAATCTCGATATCAACTTCCATAGTATATCCATATGGAAGGATTTCAATATCCACAACATTCGCACATTCATTCAAAACCTCATCCAAACCATCATACACCCAAGTAAAATCAGCGTAAGGAAGACTTTGGCTGAGAGCCCAACCATACAGATTATTTATATCTATGTACAATAATTCTGTATCCTCCGAAGCAGCAATGTAATGTTTGTTAACAAATGTTAACCCACCCCGTATTCCACCTTCGTAAAAATTGAACATTTCCATGTCCTGTAAAAGTTCAATGGGTTCCGTTAATGTCATAAGCGCTGAAGCCCATGACATACCCGGAATGCCATAAAAGTTAGAGGTTCAAGACCATTGTAAACAATAGCCTTGCACGGAATTGTTGAAAATAGTCCGCAAGGAGGAATACATCAAGTTTAAGGTAAATTAACATATAATCACGCAAAGTCCTACAGTTTTGCTGCGTCCAGATTAGTTGTGCCCTATCGTACTCATCTTCACTTACGCCCTCCCAAATTGGAGGCAACTCATAAGTAGTCTCAAGAACTTCCTCCGAAACAGCAAAATTATATGGAAAAATACCTTTACAGTCGACTATAGAACCTTGAAAGACAGACGAAGTCAATGGAAGAGAAGTTAGCGTTTTCACAGCCTTAGCTAACGAACAATTAACAAATTGCATACTGTCGATAAAGCGAACAGCCAATTTGTTAATGTGAACAATTAATGAAATAAATTTTTCTGTAGAGGTCGGTATGATATCTAAATTCCATGAAGGAAAGCGATCGAGACCATATTTTAAAATATGGTGAAGTCATACCCTCTTAAATTATGAAAGACTATAGTAGCAACCGATAAATCCTACGAGCTATATTACATTTTCGGCAAGCTGCCCTAGATAATTACCAGTAAAATGGCAATGATCTCTAACCGGATTTACAATCGGTTTTTTACATAAATAACAGGTTCGACAAGATTTAAACTGTCGAACCTCACTGAAAGACATAGGCCCTATCAATTTATCACCTTCCGAATCATAGTACGGAATAACAATTTCAGTTGCAATTTCCTCAATTTTCTTAAGAAAATCAGGAATGCAATCAAGTCCGTAAAAGTAATAATATGATTTTGTGTTAGTATAATTATTAATTAATAAAAGGCCTGCTGCAATAGCATATGAATTTGATGATGTCTATCATCAGGAGTAAACCGATTCAAAATCGGCATAAATCACAAAAGGTGGGTGATATGTTTAGAATAATTTAGGAATTCTAAATTTTTATTTTCGGGAGCGTGTATAGGGTTGTGCCAGTCTGATTTTTGGCGCATAATGCAACATGTGTATTGAATGCATTATCTAATCTAAACCCATTAAGGCAATGTGGACACCAACGACATCTAATTGAATGTTACAGTCAGGTTTTGATGGCAATTCATTAACAGTTGATATTGGTCACAGCGGTATAATGATATCTATCATATTTTCAAGTAGTAATAAATAAATAGGGTTTCCGTCAGTGACTTTGCTTCTATGGATCAAACTTAAATGAGGATGGTGAAAGACATAATTATCTGGAACCTCATCAATTATAACAGTTGGTGTGTACGAAAACACATTTATTGCTAATTTTAAAGTCGAATTTTTCTTTTCGAACTTTGGATGTTTATTAATTTCATGGACAATCCGTGATTCTCATCGTACTCTAATTCGTCTAAAAACTCGGTAATATTAGAGACTCTTTGGGGGTTTTCACCAATTATATCTTTCTTTAATAAATAAAGAATAGAGTAAAGGAAGCACTTGTCGTCATTGTTTTTATATTTACTATGGCTCCTTTATTTTTCAATGCAGAAGGTTTAATATATTTATGTCCAGACAAACGATTAATAGGAGCATATTTTGTTAAAATAAAATGAATTTCCATAATATTAATAACACGCCATCCACTGCCTAAATGGGTGAATTGTTCTATTTTTTCATTAAGCTTATTAACCCCTTCACTTAAAAAGTTATCTGAAAATGTCTCCGCATTATTTGAAAAAATATTGTCACGGATCTCGCCATCTTTTTCAAATTTAATTAATATCGCGAATTGAATTTTAACGCTCCCCATTTTATTTATCTCAAAAATTAATTTATTACTGATTCGCTCAGTTAAATTACTGTAATAGTTGCGCGTTAGATATATCAAAACGTAAAGTTTTGATAGCGCCATTTAAATTTACTGAAATGTTCGGCTCATTCTCTAATACAGAACCTCCGAATTGTATAATATTTTCATTATTTATAGTAGGTATAGTATTTTCATTAATTATAATAGGTATATTATTTATAATATTTTCATTATTTATAGTATTTTCATTAATTAATAATATTGTATATTTATTTATTTTTAATTTTCATTATTTATAGTATTTTCATTATTTATAATAGGTATAATATTTATAATAGTTCAATTATTTCTATAGTATTTCATTATATAATAGGTATATTGTTATAATATTTTCATTATTTATAATATTAGAGTCATCACATCACTGATTTTCGATGACTTCTTTTTTATTATTATTTATGGGATTAATTTTAATTAGTGCAGCAGGTCTTTATTCTTTTTATTATGTTTTTTATTTGTAGTATATCTAAAAATACGAGACGTTTATTTATATTAATTTCTCTTAAACATAATTTTATTTACTCGACTGTAAAGATATTAAATGAACCTCCATGTTCCCTATGAATCTTTATATTTAATGGTGCTGGGGATGTAAGTGCCATATGGCGCAGATAAAAAAAGTTGATGCCATTAAATCTAAATGGCGGTAATATTTTTTCATTTACTTCATGGCAACTTTCATTTATGTTTGCAATGATGAGATGCAATATCTGGTAAAAGATGCTAATAAAAATATTAATTAAAAACTAAAAAGGTAACTATGAATATTAAAATATCTTAATAATTCTTAACAAATAAACCTATAAGTAGCAATAATAATTTGCATGCTCAACTGCAAAACTATCTTAATAAAATCAACTAATAATTCTAATATATAAACCTATATACATAATATTTGCAGCCACTGCAACTATTAAAATTAATAAATAAAACCTAAATACAATAATATTTGCTATGCTCATGCAAACATTTAATAAATAATATCTATTAAAATAATTCCTATAAATTCATACGTAAATCTATACTAAAAATGCCTATAATTCAAACTATTTGTCAACTATATTTGTTTTATAGATTTATTTATGTAAATATTGGTTCAGTAATAATATTTTTTAAAATATATTATAAAGTAATGATATTGAATATTATAAAATACTTAAATTTCATCATTAACATATAATTTATCATAAAACTTGAAAAGAAAGATTTCTATATAAATTTATTAAAATTATTATAAATATTGGGATATTGAAATGTAATATTTAATAATACTTCAAATATCATAACTTAATTTCGATAAAATAAATGGATAAAAAACTAACGATTTATCTCCTGATTCCGACGAATCATCATCCTCTAAGAAGAAAGTCCTCCATATCTTCCCCGAAATGGGGGCATCTCCAAAAAACGGTGGCATAATTATTGTCATCACCCAGAAATGGGGCACTCCAAAAACGGTGAAATGGTGCATAATTTTGTCATTCTCCAGAAATGGGGGCCATCTCCAAAAACGTGCATTATGAGATCATCTGCATCCAAATCACTAAAAATGTTTTTTAATATATAATATTAAATTAAAATTCTACCATCTTCGATATATCCTCTTCGCATCAACTGATCAATTGTATCTTCGATAAATAACTCTAAAATAATATAAATAAAAACATCACTATAAAAGAAAATTTACCATCTTCGATAATATCAGCTTCGCTATCGCGCTGATACACATGTATCTCGATTAAAATACTTCTAGAATAATTTATAAAAAAACAATGATAAAATTAAAAATTACATCATCTTCGATAATATACTCATTTGGACGACTCTCACTGATCCTGTATTTCTGTTTAAGTATAACCAACGTAGAAAAAGATAATAATAAAGAAAAATAACTTAAATCCTTACATTTTCATCGACCAACCAATTGGCGTAAAATCTTGAGTTCTCCATTTAAAATTTGAATCCCGGCGAGTAAAAGTTTGAAATAATTTGACAAATTCTACATTTGTCAATGTTTATAAAGAGAATAATTTTTCAAATTTAAGGCCAATCACATTTAAGTCCAGACACACATATAGGTGAGAGATTTTTTAGACAGGTTTTCTTTGTAAAACACATGCAAGTCTACAACTGTGACCAATGCGTTCTTGTAAAACACAATACATCTTTTGTTATGTGTTTGCTTGTAAATCACATACATACGTTTTGTTTGCATGTGTTCTTTATCAAGTTTGTGTATGCATGACGTTCATGTGATGATCATGGCACTTATCTTGCACTGTCTTGGATCACGCACTATACATGGCACGTCTTGTGATGAATGCATTAACTTTTTAAATTAAACACATAATAATATAAAAAATTAAAATAAATAAGAATATAATAATAATAAATAAAAATATTAATAATAATAATAAATATATAATAATAATATAAAAAATAATAATTAATTATAATAATAATATTTATAACGAATAATAATATAAGTAATATATAGAAATAAAAATAATAATATTTCTAAAAAGAAATAAAATAAATAATAATATTAATAGGTAAATAACGACAACAATAAAACAAAACATTTATTAACATCAAATCTCTTGGAAATAACCACTGTAAACAATGTGACCCACAGCTAAGTCATGTTTTTGATACATAGTTTTATTAATAGACAATAGGTTTACCCATTGTTTCAGGTTTTCGAAACCATTAAAGCCGGATAATAGAAACCCATAGGATCAACAATACAAATATCTTGCTAGGCTCATATATAAATAATGTGCCTAACCAATGTCTTCCACCGAGATGAGATGATTGAGTATCTTGACATTATGGCTTGATATTCCGTAAATATGGAATTTTTATCAAGAGGAAAAACCCCTAAAAATTCATGTCCTAGTATTTGTTTTCCAATTCGGCCTAAACTGAACAGACACTACATCAATAATATTAATAATACATTTAAAACCTTAGCTACCATGACAACTATCAAAATTACTATACATTTATACCAACATTTTTCAAACCAACAATGTTTGAACTCTGTTCAAACGCAAACTGTTCTGTTTGCAGTTAGTTGAACCTCATTTTCAATACTCCAATATTACAGACATTACAGGTCAGTTGTAAGCTTTAGCAAACTTTATATGTAATCTAAATTACCAATTTGAGTAATTGATCGAATTTAAATCGAAATCGGGTGCCAAACAAATGTGAAGAATGGAATATTTGCTTTAAAATCTTCAAGAGTTCTACCACAATTAAGGTTTTTTATCCAAATAACGCCATATGTCTAACTATACCTCTGCATAACGTAGCACAATAATTATCATTTTCGAAATCTTGAGTATTGTTCTCTATAATCACTATTTTTTCGATAAAAGTTAGCGGATGTTACACCAAAGTTTTTGAAAACTTGAGCTCATGTTAAGTATGATCCCATATTTGAGGATCCACTTTGAAATTGTACCAATATAAAGTGGGCCATCTTCTATCTCCAAATATTTTGTTCCTATAGAAAGAGCGAACCTTAGCAATGGCAATTGACGACAATTTCCTTTGTTTTCAATGGATATATGCATGCTTAGAATTAAGCCCCAATTGATGACCGGCTTAATACAGAAGGCCTCAGCACGAACCTTCTTACCATAGTTTTGCATCAAACTAATTGAAAGAATTGGTTTTGTGGTGGCACTTGTTTGTGATAATGCGAATCAAAGATCTTTTCAATCTAATGTGTAATTTAACACCTGGGAGAAAATTTCGGTGATCCATCAAATCGAGTGGTAATGAGGCAATGGTAAATTAAGTTTCGAATCGTTAAGTCCCACTTTTCCTATCATCAATCACTAACCCATATGACCCATCGGATTAAACAGCTATTTTATAGTATCACTATTGTAGATTTATAAAGTTTCTATTAGAAGCTTGTGAGAATATATGTACTGTTACCCACCCTCAAATCTTGATATTATTAAATTCCGGAGAACTGCATCTTTAAAAAAGTGTATGAAAAAGAAATTGTTTGTAATTAAACATCACTAGGTCACCCAACGGTTTTTCTATCTTTATTCTACAACTTTGATCTGATAACAGTTAACAATGTACATTCAAGCTAAATATTCCAGTTTGCGGAACGCATTAATCTAAAATACAATATGTTTCTACTCATCCATAATAGAATTCATCGGGAATACTCTGAACAGGCCCCCATTTCAATTACTGCTGGGAGACGGTCTCTCAAATAACACAATTCAGATTACACCAAATCCATTTTTGACATATAGTTCCATGTCCTTTTCATTCGTTGTTTTATGTTATGAGTCCTTTTACGTTTTGCAGCCGGGTGCTGGTCCTGTTTTTTGAAACATACTGCAACACTTAGGTACGAACTCCCTAACTCGGAATAATCAATTTTGCATTTCGAGATGGCAATGATTTTTTGCTCATTCATTTACCACATCTTAGCAGTTTTCATACCAAAAACTAACCAAGGCGTTAAGAAATAGGAGTCAAAATCTACCTTTGGTTCTGCAACCAACCTGAATCCCATACTGGCTTACGCAATAAAATAGGTAACTTCGCCACCAACGTTTGGCTACCACTATAACATACTAATAATATCGTTTTATGGCCACTAATTTACGACCCAAAAGTGTAATCAGTCAAATGAGTTTTTGGTAATCTTTACTAAATCATAACGTTATTTCCGCATCATCACGAAATTGTGATTCTATATTGTTTATACACGATGTTGATCAACCGGTAAGTAATGGATTATCGATATTTATATTGACAACTTCATCCTGGTATTTATCACCCAAACACGAAGTCAAAAGAGGAACCAAAGAATCACCAACAATAAGATCGATGATGTTAGTATACTATGAACCATTTGCCTATGAATTTTATTATTTTGGTTTGCGTACACCAAAAGCACTTGTCCTATATGTTTGCTTATCTAATCCAATGTATAGCCAAATTTTTTATCAATTAATTCACAAATGTTATTATCAGACTGAAATTTACATAACCATCTTTAACAAATTCAATAGTTTAAATATATGTACACAGATTGAATGAAATATATTTAGTTCTTCAAGTTTTCAATATATAAATCATTAGTAAATGTAAATGTCTCTTCAACTTCATGATATATGCTAGTGATTTTGCCTGTTTCTCGATTGTACACTTTTCCATCAAAGGTTTGAACGTATTAGGTATTCAGTATCCAGGAACAACAAATGCAAGCTATCACAAACCCATCGCTTGCATCCTCAATACTTTTAAACTTTATTGTAATGGGACTATAATCAACAACTAACATTCAATCCATCTTTGAAAAAACATGCCACATTGTTCAAATTCTAAAACTGATCGAATATGACAATACGTTCAAGAATTATTGATTGAAGAAAATACACTACAGGTTTTGGTACACGTTTCTTGAACGATTTTACAATGACTATACAATGGGAATTGTATTGTACACAAATGTAAAGTCCTGCAAAGCAAACTTCCCAATTCCAATGGTAAATAAATGGGACCTTTTGAAAGATCAACCATAATTACTTGCTGAATTTCCGGATGGATAGTGGGCAACTATTATCGGTAACTTGTATAGAAACTCATTTTACTAGGTCTTGATGAATATCCCATGAGGGTTTTTGACACCCACTGCCATTTGGACATAGTATTGTTTATCCTTACCCCACCAGTTTAGTTTTCAATATTGTCTGATTCTGAACACTGTAGGTTTGGAAATAACTTGTAATTGCCTGTCATAGAATTTCCCTTGTATAAATTGTTATCACTATCTTTAATAATACCTTACAGGACTCTGTGTAGTATTAATTTATAATTTGAAATACCTTCATTCAACTCCAATTACTATCGAATTTGATGAAAGTGAGCAATTATTTTACTATTCTAAGAATCACCACTTTACATATGTTGCGTTTTGTAATAGCAACGTTTTAGATCGACTGATTTTAGCTAATGTTTTCGAGCTGATCTCTACGGGTCTCAAACCATTCAAGACCGATGTTGATGACGTTATTATAACTAACAATATTTTCGGTGAAACATTTATCCATATTGTTATTACCGTTGTGCAGCAAAATATTCTTCAATCTATTCCCTCATGTCCGGTTTAAATCTTTCAACATGAGCGGCTTTGTATTGAGAATGTACAGAATAATGATGTTATTTCCAAGACGAGTCCAGGATTTGCTTAACTTTACTTTGTAAAACTCCCTTGCCTATAATAATAATAATAATAATAATACATAATAATAAGATAATAATATAATAATAATAATAATAATAAAATAATAATATAATAAGTAATACCTAAATCGGTTTTGCAAATGTCTGGGCCATTTTTAAACATTGAGTTAATTGCTTTAGCTATTCCTCTGCAGATTTTGTCTTTTGTTGGTAACACCGCGAGCAAAACGCTGAAAACATCAAATACACGTTAAAATAATTTATAACCTTGTTAATCTTCGAATATCGGTATCACTCCATCAAATCATTTGCCTAAATCATGTAATACCGAATGTTTTATAAGCCTCCGTGAAATCTTTCCGCATCTGGTTTGTTTAACTGTAGCGCAAGCTGATCTGACAACACTTTTGCGTTTCCTTTCGACTTTGGGACCTTTTTTAACTTTGCACTGCCACCGAACCTCTGCCTCGTCTTCTGGGTTCGTCCAAATCTTCTCCATTACAACAAGAATGATTTACAATTTTAATAGACATTAGGTAATGATGCCCATCGTTTATTGGGATAATAATGAAATGCTAATGGTAAGAATTGCTCCGATAAAACCAACCTTGTTGCTTAATATGATTTTCTCATTTGCTTACGATTTTTATTATTACTAGTGATAACAAAGCTTACGATGTTGTTATCAAATACTAGTTTTTAGAATTACTGATTTTGAATTACCTCTGACTACTTTAATAAGAATTTTGAGTAGAATCATCGACAAAAAATGTTGGAAAAATTGTAAAATAGACGATTCTTTTATACTCGAAGCCTTTAACAATGCATTAAAATAATGGGAAAACTCCTATGATTTTTATACAATTTTATCTGTTTCTTACCTCTTTTAATAATGTCTCTCGAAATTAGATTCAATGCAGGGTAATTCTCGGTATTAGTTTTTTAGATGTTGATAACTGGTTTTTGGGGAACTTATTTATGAGTCTTTTAATACTCGCGTCTAGTTTCGGGATATTTTAAGTCTGGATTTCATAACATTTTTACATGTTAAAGTTTCACTTTGTTTATATACCATGGCACCTCCTTTATTGAAAATATCGTTTAACCCTTAATCGTCATTTGCATTGTTGTGTGGAAATCAAGAATATATACCATGTGGTGGATTTTGTAGCATCTGAAATGCACTGATGAGAAATTACATTATTAGGGTATGCCTGTCGAGCAAGAAAACAATGAACGTGTGCATTCTAAGGATTCTTGAAAACTAACAAATATTGAAACGATTTAAATTCCTTTTCGATGCTGCGCCACCTGATGAATAGAGTTTGAGTAATAAATGATGCACAGTAACACCCCACATGGTCTACTTGATTTTGGTGAATAAATATTAAAAGTCCTTTCTTTATTAGCTCCTGAATCATAATCATCAATATGATGACATCACCTTTCCTAATCGACTACCAGTTTTTATCGAACCCTTTACTATTTTCATGTTTTTCAATTGTACAAGAAATTATCTTGAGTTAATCATGTTCTTCATATGCACGCCTTATGCCAATAGAGAGGAAATAAATTCGATTTTTCAGTAATTTACATACAAACAGTTTACCACTACCACTTGGGCCACGAATTTGATATACCGCATCATTGCTTAATTCCATTATTAATTTGTATATTATGAGGTTTTTGTTCTATATTAATTGATTTAATGATACTCTCCTAAAAAACTCGTATATATAGTCTTAATATTTCTTTAGATTAAAACTTTAATTATGTTATCAACATATAAATATAAAGGAACTTCGATGTATCAAAAATGAACGTTTCCAAAATGGTAAAACCCAGCAAATGTAGATAGGAGTGGAAAATACCTAATAAAATTCTTCAATCAGGCAATGCAGAAATCATGGGATGTAAGAAACCTAGACTGTCAATAATACAAATATAGCAATAAAGGATCTAAAATACAGTCAATTACAGAGCCATTGCATATGGGACAATTATCATCTATACACATGTAACCAATCGTTTTGTAGGTTCGAACGCAAGATCATTCCTGCACTGAGGCTTTTAAATACAACCCTAATGTGTGTTAACGTGTTTGCAGTGGCAAAATAGCTCATCATTAGGGTGCGAAATCTAGAGTACAAAAATACTTGTTTGTGGACATACAAAATGAAATCACCGGATTGGTCGATATCGATTGGCTTAATGATTGATTAAAACAACTTGCTTATTAAATTCATTTTTTTCAGTTTTAAATGGAAAATATTATGATGACGAGCAAAATTAATGCAAAAAGAGATCGAAAATTATGTAAAGTTATTATTTTTATTATTTATGATATTCATATATTTTGTTTCCAAGACTAAAATTCAGGCGATTACTGAAGGTTATTCTTTTACTATCCTCAACTCAGAGCAATAGTCAAAGACCACCGAATCAGTAATCCAGATGTGGGTCTATAACCACCAACCATATGGATGTTTAACATAATTGAGTTCAAGCTCTATGGGATATTAGCTTGACAAGAAGACCAAGGAGATGGAACCGAATACCCTGCATTCTGGGGTGAGCTGCGCGATTTTCGAACAGCGCTATGTGGAATGGTGCCTGGCCACAAATCAGTTAGACCACTTCGATCCACCTCTTGCGAAATTAAATGTATTTTATTTTGAATTGTTTGGGAGTTTTAAATTGTTGCAATGAAATGTTTCTGTATTTTATTTTTGTTTTTGTTGTGTTAGTGTTGTATAACAGTTTTTATTTTTATGTTTGGTAATAAGATAAAATCGTAATTTTATAGTATGAGTAATAATGAAATAGATAAAATAGTAATAATATTAATAATCATAATAATAATAATAAATAAAATAAAATATATTACTTTTTATAGAGATATGTTTTAAATCATAAAACCCAACGTTACATACATTACAGTCACGCACTTAATTTGCACTGTCTTTAGGTCACGCACTTATCAGCAATGTCTTGGATGAAATGCATTAGCTTTAATTAAAACACATAATAATAATATTAATAATAAGTAATAATAAAAATAATACCATAATAACTAATACACGTGATGTTAATCAATACATTATGATAGATGAATGCGACAATCATATACAAAATCCACGCACCGTTAATTCACATACAGTCTTCCAGTCACGCACTTGTCTTGCACTTATCATGCACTTATCATGCATTGTTCTTTGTGAATCATGCAGTGATTCTGATGTGGTTATCAGTATCTGTCAAGGGTATAAAAGTGCGTCACACATTACTAAAGATCAAAATAAACATGACAAGAAAAAAGCGTCCAACCAGTTCAGATGTCCACGAATTATAAATGTATATTTTTAAGGAGCCTATAAATGCCAATGGCAAATCCGGTCAAACTCAATAAGACTCAATTTCAATCTCTGCTGGCAGCTCTCTCAATGTTAGATAGCAAGATATTGATAATACGTCAGAAAAGGATAATCCACATGTTAAAATGCCAATGAAATGCGTTCTTCACGAGTCATATACCAGATATTATGATGCATTTACAGAAATTGGATCAAAGAACAGGAAAACTGGGTATATAACATAACAATCCAAGGATATAAGCTATCAAATGATGTGCCTTTCTCCAATCTGGAGAAATTGTTACTAGGCTAGACTTTCCAGAGTTATTTTAGTGTTTAGTGTTTACCATGAGTATGTTTCTTTGTTATTCTATAAACAAGAAGTAAAGTAGTTTTAAAATATTGTTAAAATGATGTCTGAAAAAAGGTAAAATAAAAATAAAAATAATTAATTAATTTAGTTAGAATATTTAATAAACTTTTTGTTTGATAAACTTGAAGAAATAACCGGTGTAAAAATTAGAGATATGTTGACTTTAGTTGAAGCATGAGTAAGCGGATTGCGATCTGAATGTCAGAGGTGAAATTGTTAAATGATGGGAATACTGAAATTATTAATGATGGAAGATACGAAATATAATGATTCTGAACGAATTTATTGAGGATACTGAAGATACTGAAGAAAACTATTAATGATGATGAAGAAGACCGAAAAAGATTGAGCCTACCGAATTCAAGCAATGTATTGATCATGTGTATAGAAAATATTATGATAGAACTTGTGGTGATGAACATGTACATGTAATAATCAAATAAATCTTTAAAAAATAGTTTTTATAATAAAATAGAACAAAGAAATATTTATAAAATCTACGATAAACCTTGTTACATAAATATATAAACAGATACTCCAGGTGAAATAGTTTTACATAAAAATTTGCAATTCTCGATATAAATATCAGAGCGTTTGGCTTCTGCGGCAACTTGAATAATAGCCGTCCATCCACCGTTTGATTCTACCCACGGATCGATTTTTGTTTCTATCACCTAAATAATAATAAATTAATAACAATATAAAGTAATATACCTCTATAGACCATTGGAAATAATTTTCATAGTCGATCAGATTTTAATATCATGTGTTTGCATGGACATAAACCTACTATTTTCGCATCATTTATTATTTTCATGAATGTACTAAATGATTGATTGGAAATGCTTCTTTCTCTCAATGGTGGCAAATGTGAGGAATTTTCCCCTAATCGAATGGGATGTTTCAACGATTTCCGACGGTTTACCATAAATTTCATGTTTTTAATGATTTCATCTTCTTCTCTATTATTAGAGACCAGCTCATTCAACAAAGTTATAAAAAATTTAGTTTCTGGCATTTTATAAAAATATATGAAAGTGTAAGCTTATTTATACTATATGTCGACCAATCCCAGAATCATGTAATACTAAGGAAATAGTATAAAATAATAGGAAATGGCAATTGATAATGTTGGCACTGTTACTTCTTCAGCTGTGTGCCGCCACTGTTAACTGGGTGGTTTGTAATTTCATTAACGATTGAAACTGCTGCAGTTGTTTTATTAGAATATAAATTTTATATAATTGACACTTGATTCATCATTTTTCATTAGTTAATAGTTTCTTCAATCTAATATGATATTTCTTAATTCATTTTTGATAGTACTAATGGTCTTATTTAAATATTAATATCATCATATAATTCGTTTTAGCTCTTTAAAGTCTCAATATGTAGTTCAAATCGGAATTCTAGAATACTCAATTCTTTCAGATAATGCTTTTGACTGGAGTTTCAAATATCTAGGCCTATTATGCATATACAAATCCCCATCAATACACGGGCGGTATCTGGACATACACATACTTGT
>CM039680.1:39656185-39795253 GCA_022537955.1 Schmidtea mediterranea | reverse complement strand
AAAGGAGTCAAAGCAATATGGAGACATCAATGCGAATTAATGACACAAATAACCAACAATGCGCAAGCACAATGGACGAATACCCATATGGTATTAACGGAAAGTGTGAATCGAGGCTTACACCAAGCGGTGAAAATTGAAGAACAACAAAGAACCACATTGTAACTACAAAGAATTAACGAGCAGCTAACCAACCAAGCCAGATGGCAAGCGGAAGAAATTAGAAGGTTAAGATGTAACCAACAGGGTATAGAGCCAGGAAGCTGGACCGATTGGATATCAGCAATGCCAGAATTTACCCAGAGCCAGATTCAATAGAGGATTAAATAGAGCGTACCATGTAAATATGTGTAAATAAACCGATAAAAAGTAAACGACGTCAAGTAATCAGAGAATTATTGTAGATATGCAGACAATTATCGAGAGAATCAGAGGAAGTGAGAATCCATCCGAAGCTACGAGACAATTGATGAAGGAGAGAATCAAGATACTAGATAATATAGAAGAAAGGTTAAAATGTTGTAAATGCAAAGGACTACTGATTAGAGCAAGACAAACAAGATGTTGACGCAGAATATGTACGGACTGCACAATAGAAGTAATAGAAACTAGAATAATAAAATGTCCAGGATGCGATGAAACTTTCGAAGGGGAAGAAGATCCTACAACGTTAGACAAAGCCACGAACAAAGAAATAAATAGCCTAACAGTTCAATGCCGGTTAAAAGAATGCGAATGGAAAGGACCTATGAAAGAAGCCGAAAACCATGTAAAGGAATGTGAATACAACGAGATACTATGCGAGAAATGTCAAACTAAGATAACGAAAAAGAATATAGAGGAACACAACAAATCGTGCATCATGAGGAATGAAAAGTGTGAGTTCTGTGGAATTACCGACGAATGGATAACAATAGAAAAGGAACATCGAAACTCAAGAGAAGAACAAGTATGCGACTCATACGAAGGAATATGTGCCAACAATTGCAACAGGAAAGACAAGGTCAAACTAAAAGAGCATTGGAATGAACGTACTAACAAACCAATCAAGTGCCCCTTAGAGTTATTTAATTGCACAGCGCGACTACCAATTGCAGAAATGCAAAAGCACATGGTGGAGAACAGCATCGAATACACAGAAATCATGATATGGACGATGGCAATGATGGCATTGGAAGTAAAAAATTTACGAACAGAAATGGACTCACAGAAAGCACTAATGAGAGAAATACTAGAATCCAAAGAGAATTTTGAAAGGATCAAAGAATATGAGCCCAAGAAAATGGCCGAAATGGAAGAAAGGATCCAACAAATAATTGGCAGTATACAGGACCTAGAAACAGTCAGCCCGGTAGCGAGGAAGCTACATATAGCACCCTTTATATGGAGAATAACATGATTAACCGAAAGATTACGAAGACCAAAAGACGGAGTGCAGAAAATAATAGACAGTCCACCGATGTATAGTTGGAAAAACGGATATAAGATGGGTCTCAGAATATACTCAAATGGAGATGAAAATGCAACAGGCATCCACATAAGTGTTTTCTTTAGAATAGGAAGAGGAGAATATGACGAAATACTGCCGTGGCCTTTTAAACAGAATATCACGTTCAAAATGTTAGGACGAAGCGAATATCACAAGCCAATCAGAGTAGGAAACCAACCACAATTAGAAAGACCATCAACCGCTTGGAATACTGCAGTAGGTACACCGTTATTCTACTCACACGGATGATTGAGAGAGAAAGGATTCTAACCCGATGACAATTTATACATAGGGATAGAGGTTGAAAAACCAGCGAAGACGTAGTAAAAGAGGAAATAAAAAGTGTAAATAAAATGTAAATAAAACAATAAAAAATCAAAAAAATACAAAATAACCTAAAAAGCAGAAAAACTAAAACTCAAAAAAATGACGATATTTATTATTAGATGGCAAACGAAAACCATGAAGAGAAAACAGTGACAATAGGAGAAGAACCAGGATCAATTTGGGCAAAGCTTTGGAAAAACCAGAAGAGGAGGAAAAGATCAATACTTTAACAACAGCAGTTCAATACTATATAAACTTTAACTCAGCAAGAAGACCCCAGCAAATCAAGAAGGCGTTATACTCACAAAGAAAAGTAAAGGACGAGCAGCTGAGGAGCAAAGATACTTAACATTCAAAGATAACAAGATATTTACGAACCAGCAAAGCAGAGAATTGGCAGCTCAAGGATTCTATTTTACTGGAACACCGAAACTACCAAATGAAATTACATGCATCATTTGTCAAGGAAAACTTGCACAATGGAGGAAAGGAGAAACAGCAAAACGGGAACATCTGAGAAAATTCTCAACCTGTCCATTCATAATTAATATCGACATTAGGAACCAAGGAAAAGATAGACTCGAAGGAATCTAAAGACTAGAAGTGGACAAAGACGAAAAAGGAGGATAGAAAAAGATAACAATAGCTAGAAACTTCGACGATCCAACCGAATTAATATGGGAAAGAGAGACTATAAAGAGGACATTCGAAGAGAGGATAGAAACCTTCAAAGGAAATACAAGAGCGACAGAATTTGCAAACCAAGGATACTGCCAAACGAGACGAGGAATAATGTGCAAAGGATGCAAGAACCAACAACCAATTCCAGATCAAAACGTTACCAAACTAAAGCATAAAGAAAAATGCATGTACAAAGAGGAGAAAGAATCGAAGAACGCGTAAATATCAATCACAGATCAACAAGTAGAAGATATCTTAGATCAACCAAAAACAAAAACACTAATGTTACTATCAGGAGTAAATACAAAAACGATGGGAAAAATAATCAACTAAAGATTGACCAACAACCTAGAATGGTACAACTCGACACAAGCAGCGGTCCAAGCCATCAAATGATACCAAGAAAAACCGAAAGAAAACTTAGAAAAATCGATGATAAAGGAAGCCATATTAGAGCAACATCAATGCGTAACATGCGGGCAAAAACATGTCGAGATAATATATACACCCTGTGGACATATGGTCACATGCGAAGCATGTAGATTGAAAGTGAATATATGTCCAGTATGCAGAAAGCCAATCAGCGGGCTGATAAAGGGATTCCATTTCGCTGATCAGTAAAAGGGGAACAAGACGATGTATAAAATGTCTAAATAGTAAACAAAGCGTTAAAAATGTAAATAATATATAAAACTCTACCAAAAATCACAAAAAATTAAAATATGAATAAGAAGAGGAAAATAACTAATATTAGCATTCAGAAATAACAATGAACCAGAACGATATGAAAAATCAAGTAACAAAAGAAGTCAAAGCAGAAAACGAAAAGCAAAAAACCAACAAGAACAATTAAAAGAAGCAAGAGAGGAAGCAGAACAATGGTGACAAAAGACGATACAGTTAAAAGAAATGTTATTAGACGCAGAGGAGGAACTAATAAAAGAGACTATAAAAACTAAGATGATGAGAGAAAAATGGGAAAAATAGCTGGAACAGCGAATAGCATATCCTGAAGGAAAAGAAAACCTTACAAAGAACGAGAAGAAGAATTAATAAAAGAATTTATTCAGAATCAGACAAGAATCGCAAATCAAAGGAAAGAAATACGAGCCTTAGAACAAGATAAACAAGACCAACAAAACGAGATAGAGAAACTACGGGAAATAATAAAGGATACAGAAAGAGAAATACAAAAAGCAAGAGAAGAAATTTGTGGAAAACTAAACCAAACAAGAGAAGAACTAGAACAGATGCGAACCAAATATTTGGTAGAAAGGACAAAGAAAGCAAGTGAGGAACAAGCCAAGGAATGGGCAAAACGTCAAGCGCTACATTGGAAAACAAAATGGCAAGAGGATAAAGAGCGAGCAAGGAACAACTGGGAAGCACACGCAAGACATTACGCTCAACAAATAGCCGAGGAGGAAGACCGAACAAGAACCTACAAAACCAAGCGGGAAGACGCAAAGACAGAAGTCAACAAACTAAGAAATCAGGGACCAAAACTTACAAAGAAAATAAGAGAGCCTCAAGACAACAGATAAGAAAGGATGATAATCCAACTAACAGAACAAGCAAAAGGATGGAGGGAAAAGTACAGAATATTAAAGATAGAGAACACAATGCAATGGGAACATATGCAAAAACAGGATTACAAAATAGTATTCCAGCAAACGCGAATGAAAGAGACGTTAGTAGAACAGGAAAGTACTCTTAAGCAAAGACAGGAACAACAAATAAAAACGGAAGCCAAAGAAAGATGGATCAAATGGGAAGCGAGGAAGTGGAAAGAACAGTGCGAGGAAGTCAAGAAGGAAATTAGATCATTACGCAAGAAATTACTAAATACTGAAGAGTGGGAACTTTGGAAACAGATCGAAGAGCAAAACAGACAATCGAGGACCATAACAACGTGATTCGAACAATGGAATTCCAGGAACGAATCAGACGAAGTTCAATAAGAAGACTCGGAAAAAACGAAGCTAGTCACAGAAAGTGGATCGATGAGGCGACCAGAAAAATAGTGTAAACACAAAATCAATTAGCAGACGAAAAGTGACAGAATCAACAGTTATGCGACAAATTAACGGAAGTCCAACAGGACGTAAAAGGCCATCGAGGAGTAGTGGTGTATAAAGAAATTCAACTACGACACCAACTGGAAATCAACGAGCAACTTAGAGGACAAGTTGAAGCAGAGATAAGCATGATAAAACAGAGTTATGAGGAAAATGAAAAAAATCTAAGAAAGGAAATCGAAAAACTAAAAGCGCTAGAGAATACACATCACCTAGAAGCCCAAATAGAAGGGTTGACGGAAAATGTAGACTTCCTCACCTATCTATTAGATGAGTAGTTACAGATTACGAATGCTTTACGAGAGGAAATAACCACACTGCAGAGCCGACCACCAATTCTGCTTATGCCCTTATACCCAACAGAAATACCAACCCAAGTCCCCACGGAACCATATGAGGGATTTGGCGAGACGGAAGAAACATTTGTATAAGGAAGAAAGAAAAATTGTAAAAAGTGTAAAAATATAAAAATAAAAAAAATTATAAAAACAGAAATTATAAAAAGCTAACTAATGTATATTTAGCATGAACTCAAGAGAAACTCAAATGAATCAGATAGACCGCACAAACGAGTGCGATAATTGCCAACAAAACAAGATGCAATTAGTACAGCCAATAGAGCAAGAACCTTTAGAATATTACAGCAAGAAATGGAGAGCCGAAAGAAAAGAATGGCGAGGAATTGTAGAGGAGCAAGAAATAGAAATTGCACGACTAAGTCAACAATTAATCCAAACGAGACAACTAGTCAACACAGTTGTTGGGCTCAGAGCCACAATTCAAACAAAAATATAAAGATAGAGAATGAGAATGAAAATAGTGGAACGAATCACTGTACATAAGCACGCACCGCACAAAGATACCAAAAATTAATGAAAAACATATTAATTAAAACAAAATAAAAATATAACAAAATTAAATAAAAACAAATAAGTAATAAAAATCATGAAAAAGCAAGACAGCTGCAGAAAGAAACATATGAAAAATAAAATAAAACTGCCAAAACCTTGCAAAATAAGGTTTAGAAAAAACATAGGCAGAAGTAGCGACCAGAAAACAAATAAAAAGGGCTAAAAATAATATTATCAGAAAAACAATAATAAAAGTAAAATTCAAAGATAAACTAAATTATATATAGAAAAATAAAGAAAATTATATAAAAATAATAGAAATAATTTTAAAGCAATTAAATAATTAAAAAGCCCTAAAAATGGCAGAAAATCGCCTATTGGTCGCACACATGCATAAAAATAGTATAAATACAGTGATGAATTTCATTATTTTTAACTTCAAATTAGACTTTAAAAAGTTTTAAAAACTTGTATGCTATTGAAACTTTGTGATCAAGAAAATTCTTATAACGTAAGGATTTTAAGTTTTGTATTAATTTTCATATGCTTTAATGTTAATCCGTATGCAATAAATGTTTCATTCTCTTCTATGTTAATTAATTATATTCATATTTATAGTCCGACCCCTTTAATCTCATATATAGTATGGTATTGAAATAGATGGTCCATGGGACGGATCTCGGGCCGGCTAGTGGGTGAAAACCCTTAGTTGTGCTCGTGGGTCATGCCTCGTGGACCCCTCGGCAGTCCGCAGTCGGGTCTGGCGATAATGCACAGGACCGCTACGCAGGGCGCCGTTGTACACTCGGGGTGGCTACTGAAAAGTGGCCGGAACGAGTCGAATTAAAATCAGGGAAGATGCGGCAGCAGAGTTAAGGGGAATTTAAGAAGGATCTTAAATCGATCATACAGAACTTTTACTTTTCGGACTAATCAGTAAGAAAATGGGTAGCAGGGTTACGCATCAGGATAGTCGAATATGCTAAGTGCCATAGGAATGAGATTCAAGTGAAAGAAAAGCAGATAAATTAACTAAATCGTATGATGTGTCGTGAAAAGCAAAATTATAGAAAGTATAGCCTATGGGAGTGACAGCCCGTGAGAGCGCCGAATCTTTAACCAGTGGATTTAAATTATGTGCCCCAAATTGAGAAGATGCTAACAGTATAAAACATAAACATCATAATGTTACAATATATTGAAATAAATCAATAACAATAGCTCTACATAAACTGATAATGGTCACGCATAAATGCACCCTAGGTATTTAAATTCTGATTTCTGAATACTAGTTACAATAAGCCAAATTGGATCCGTCAAGGAGATGTCCCGACTCGTCTGGACGAGCCGACCCACGTAATTTAACTGAGATTCACAATTCGATATTAACCAAGATTCGAATTTCATTTAAATTAAGTAAAACCCATTAATTCAGCTCGATACACCTAAATGTTACGATAGAAGATGAGCGTAGACCTTAACATTAAGTAATATTGGATTTTTGATTTTTTTGACATTGTTAACCTGAATAGACAGTCAACAACCAATTAATCTTGCCTTCAACCGTGATATCGAAAAAGAACTATCTTGATGGTCGCAGCACTTGGTCGCAGCATATATTTTCTCACATGCTATTAAATCATCAACCATCTTCATCAATCCTTATACTTGCAATGCTTTGATCCAGTGCAGCTACAAGATTTTCTTTGAAACTTTCCCGTTCAAAGACTTTGCCAGATGGAACGAGATAATCTTGCCAATACACAACAACTCTTCTTCTTGGTCATTCTTTTTCTTAAACAAGAAAAAGCGAATTGCATTGATTATAGATCCATCAGCGGATGATAGTCACACCATGCACTTCGAACTGGCAACGGATATCCTCAAAACCATACTAAATGTACAGAATATTTTTGGTGATCTACATTTCTCACTTACTGAAATGGAATATCCTATATGCCATGAGGCAAACCTGTCTGCTTTTTATGTATGCCACTTTCTAAAATGTTTAATGTCAGATATACCAATTGATATTCCTGATATAAATACGATGAAAGAAGCAATGAGACCAATTATTAGAAAATATAACTGTGCCAAATTCCCTGAGAGCGATGTCAGGAGTTACCGAATACTAATAGAAGACTTGATATACCAATTGAACCTCGACACAATCTCCTGTGAAGAATTATTAAACGAAATTGAAAGAATCAACGGAAGAATAAACCCGAAACGATATTTCAAGGACAATAAACCAAAGTCAGATTTAATACATCTGCAAAAGAAAAAAGCGGCAGAACTTCTATGTGTAAAGAGACTAAAATTCCAAATCAACCAAAAAATAGAAATTGGGAAGATATGGGAAAACAATGAAATAGACCATAAACCGGCAATGGCCAAGTTCTTGAAAACATTCGCAAGCAAAGACTGCCCTATGTCAGATACATCACCAATAAAACTTCCTTTCTATAGGGATGTAGACTCCGATGCATATACTGATTGTGAAAATCTCTCGCACATCATGAAGAACTTGGATAGTTCCGCCCCGGGAATGGATCTCATAACAGGTGGAGATTGGAAAAAGATCTCTCCAAAACATGAGCTTATAACTGCGATATGTAACTGTGTACTTCGAAATAAGATAAGCCCACAGAGATGGACGCTATACAGAACTGTCATGATCCTAAAACCTGGAAAGTTACCCGAGAGCTTCAAAGCTAACTCTTGGAGACCTCTAGCAATCATGGACACAGCTTATAGAATATTTACGACCCTTATAAATAATCGCCTACTACATTGGATAAGGAGTGGCACCCTTATCAGCCAAAACCAAAAAGCGATCGGTGTCCCTGATGGATGTGCCGAACATAATGCAACTCTCCACATAGCAATTGATCGTGCTAAACGATGTAAAACTGAACTACACATCGTTTGGCTGGACATTGCCGACGCTTTTGGTTCGCTGCCTCATGACCTGATATGGTACACACTGGCTGGCATGGGTCTGAAGAATGAGACACTTACATTAATTAAAGAACTATATAAGGATGTGAGAACTATGTTTGACTGCCAAGGAACCTTGTCTGAACCTGTCCCAATTACTAAAGGAGTTAAACAGGGATGTCCATTATCAATGACACTCTTCTGCCTGTCAATTGATTACATCCTAAAATCTATCTTGGATAATCACCCCTTTCTCTTACACAATTTGAACATCAGTATTTTGGCATATGCTGATGATCTGGTTCTTCTCTCAGACTCTTATCAAGGAATCAGGAAAACCTTGGAAAACACTGTGAAATTGGCGGGCTTTGCAAACCTAAAGTTCAAACCGTCAAAATCGGGATATTTATCAATTAATAGTGCTGGCTCAGTTAACAAAAAACTACACTTATATGATGAAGAGATACCAACTATATCTGAAAATAACAAGTACAGATATCTTGGAGTTGACTTCTCTTACAAACGTAATCAAGATATTGATAATCGACTTGACTCTGCACTGGCACTAACCAAATCCTTATTTATGTCATATCTGCATCCATCACAAAAGCTGAATGCATACAAAACATTTATCCATTCCAAGCTTATATTCTCCTTACGCAACTGCATCATCGGTCATAGAATCCTTGACTGTGATAGGAATCGAATTACACAAGGACGTGAAAAGCAGCTGGGTTTCGATCAAAAAATTAAGGGATTGCTAAAAACAATGATTGGAGATAAATTCCAGGCCCTTAATAACTATTTCCTATATACTCACTGCAAAATGGGAGGTCTTGGTATTACCGCTACTATCGATGAATATCTTATTCAGAGCATTACAGGAATAACAAGACTGTTGCCCATTCTAGAGGAAGTAAAAGCTTTGAAGCTGGTCTGAAATGGATGAATTGTGAGATCAGCAAGGAATTTCACAACACCTCTTTCTTTGTGAAATTCCAAAAATCAGCACTGGCTCTCAAGAGAAAGTTCAGTATATGCATCTCCTTAAAATTCGCTGAAGACAAATTCTCTCTTGAAATGGTCTACAAAAAGCGTACCTCTTATATAGATCATCGTAACCTTAACACTCTTTCTAAAGAGCTCCATGACTTTGTAGGTCTCCATTATGCTGAGCAATGGTACAAGATGAAAGTACAGGGACGCATTGCAGCCTCTATTGGAGATAGTATCACTGCTAAATACCTAATAGCTAGTGATACCCTTAATGATGCACAGTACTGCTTCTTGGTGCGGGCAAGAAATAACATCTTAAATCTTAATTACAGTGCATACCGTCTAAAATATAATCTTAACACAAAATGTAGACTTTGCCATCTTGATGAGGAGACCCAGACACACGTTTTCAATCATTGTCGTGCAAAACCAAACGCTCGAAGGGTTAAGCATGAAAATGTACTAGTTAGCATAGTTGCCTTCCTTGAAAAAATTGGCTTTGAGATAGATGTGGAGAAGTCCCCCAAATATGTCTCAATTCCAACAAAGCTTAAACCTGACATGGTAATTAGGTCCAAACGGAATAAAGATATACATGTTCTGGACCTAAAAGTACCCTATGACTCGGTTGAAGGCTTTGAAAAAGCAATAGAAGACAACTATGTGAAGTACAAAGATCTATCCCTACAGATCGGAAAGGCTTTTAATCAAACGGCCACCATATCTGCTATAGTGATTGGATGTCTGGGCACATGGGATAAGAAGAATAATGCCCCTCTCTCTAAAATCGGATTGACAAAAACTGAGATCATATCTCTGGCCAGGATAGCATGCCCAAATGCGGTGATTGCATGCTATCACATATACCGGGAACATGTATCATTTACAAAAAATGTTATTCCTCCCACTTTTAGTCTTGTGTAAAGTATGTTTACGAGGCAATGCGGATATCTTATCTGCGTTGCAGTTTTGTGTAGGTAGAATAAAAAACTAAATAATATGAAGTGCTGAGCCTCGCTCGCACAATTGGCCGAAAGGCAGCAAGAGAGTAAAACCAATTTAAAAAAAAAAAAAAAAAACATTATTGTACGATACAAATAAACCTTAAGCTCCATCTTTTAATTTCTTACTTACAACGATTTACAGTGCAGAATCGTAATGTATTTAGGATAAGATTTTGTTTAAATTTAGCAATGTAAATGAAATAAGTGATGGAGAAATGTATAATTTAATGACGATTCCTTTTCTTGTAGACATGGAACCATACAGGATTTTACAAAGCAAATTAGATAAAGCCCAAAGATTGAACAGAGAGCTGCATCAACAAATTTTGCATCTAATGAGAGAGATCCAACAAATCAAATCCAGCTGGGTAGAGCCGAAGAGGGTAAAGGCTCTATATCAAAAGATGACAGCCGCCCAACGGGGTTGGGCTGAAGAGAAGCAATTTAATCAGAGCCAAAAAACTCACATTCGCGGACTAGAGGTAGCGTTATCGGCGTGCCATGAAGGCAACACGATAACCTATCCGTTGGTTTTTTCACAGGCCCAACTAGCCTATAAAGAAACAACAGTAGCCACCAAACTTGCGAGTAAACCTCCCAGACATCAACCCGGAAGGAACGAGCGTGCCAAGCGCCAGGCCGCTCAGACAACAGAATAAAATGCGTTCGTAGTTATCATTTTATAAAAGTTTTCTTTTCTACTGATCTTTTAACGCCGAGTTTAACTATTGTAAATATTAAATAGCAAAAGATTTATTCTACGTGATGAAAAGGGCAAATGCACGAATATGGGACTAGAAAAGACGCAAGCGCACACGGACCTTCTAACGGTAGTGCGTTGAACCCACCTTGAGGTCGGGCCAGAGTAGTTCTTTCGTAGTGCTCACCTTTGGCGACCTCAAAACCAGTGGTTACATTCCCAACGTTGCTTAGCGACGGGTAATCATTGGGGGCACGGAAAAGTTGTATTGGGGTCAAGTACACGCAAACCATGAACCCACAGTAGTGTTGGGCCAGAACACAAACGGCCTTGCAAATGTTTAAATGAATCGGTAACACACATGCAAATATAACATGCAGATTTAAATTCAAACCTATTAAAACACCAATTATACCCTATCAAAATATGAGAAAGAAGACAATTACATATAAAATAATAAACATAAAAATAAATTAAAATAATAACAAAAATCAACAAGATCCGCACGATATAAATATAAACATAACACGAAAACCTAACAAATTCGACCGAAATTTGATAATTTAATAAAAAATGAGAAATTTCATGAAAATCAAATAAAAATCAAATAATTTGAATTAGAAATAATTCAATTAAAAATCTAAAGAAAGAATTGTCAAATAAAAATCTCAAAATAATAAAATTAAAGATTAGAATATACCAGAAAATCCCAAGGTCAAAATTTGTTTTACTAAATCAAAAAGAACACGCAAAGTTAGGGTCGTACAATAGGTATATATACCGATTCATTTTTACACAATTTTAATCGGTTTTTAACCAGAATCAGTTTTCAGAGACTTTAAATTACGATGTAAGTGAGAGTTTTATTTGGAACTCTCTCCACGTCGCATCCTCGCAACCTCAATGGAGCTCTGCTTGGGTGTCGGCGTGGGGAGAGCGGTGTATTTATGCTATTATGTTGAATGTATCGGGTATATTATGCTTTTAATTTTAAATAAATTATTATAATGTATAAATTTATTTTTCATTGTCGAAATTTTTCCGGCCCACAGCCAAAGACACATCACAAGTTAATAAAATCCGACATAGTATTCGAATTCGTGTAAGTGCGTGGAATATTGCCAATGATTCGTGCCCGTGAAGACTCCGGCGTGCGGAACGCAGGGGTCGGAACGTCAATATCAATTCCGTATAGGGGAAGAGAGGGGTAAGGAAGTGGTCTTTTGGCTGTTTCCTCGTCCCTCAATTTCCATAAATTCGACCTAAACTGAATTCACATACGGCTCAAAATCACCACACGAGTAGTCCAGTGAGCACTCATTAACTATAATATGAACACAATGCGCCTTAAGGTCAACCAGGGGAAAGGTGACGGGAATATGAAATGAAATCGTTGTTACAAAGTTAAAATCAATTATAGATTTAAACTATCACTATGTATTTAATATAACCATAATTGTCAAGCTATTAATATGAAGTTAAAGTAATCATAAATATCAAGCGAGGACCGTGAACTTATAATAATTATTGACTTTAAGTTAGGGCAACGAAGGTAAATAAAATATAAATTCAAGTAGTTACTTGGAACTTAATTTAATCACGAATATCTAATTGTTGTTTTGCAACCAAAACCAATAGGGACATCATTATAAATCTTCATGGTTATAGTCTCCAAAGATAGCCTAGATAATTAAAAAGTCGTGTGGGTAAACATAGGATAACAGTAGTAGTTAGGAATTACTAATTTCCCATTGAGGATCAACACTGTTACCCAAGTAAATGTAGATTTTAATTAAGAATTGATTAAAATATAGAGGTTGTTTCGTAAAGTAGCCATTATAAACTTCTAACGTCCTGCCCGAGTAAGGAATAAGATAATATAGCTATAGTAAACCTCAAGAATAAACGTGTTGAAAATTTTCCTTGAATTAAATGTAGTAATTGTTAACACTTCCAGTTTAATGCTTAGAATTAGATAAGGATGTAGAGGGAAAAGGTAACGGGAAATTAATAGTTAAGGACCCTCAATCCAACGTGTAAAGAATTCAGTGAAAATGTTTGATAGCACAAAGTGAGCGGAGATTTTTGGGAGAAATGTTAGACGCTATAGACGCTTGAAATAATGACAAAAATTTGTAAAAGTTCACAATAACTAGAAATAGATAGTAGGTACATTGTAATTTACTAAAATAATATTTAAAAGCCATAAAACTCAAGAAAATAAAAGATAGATTGAATCAAAGCGTACATTAAATTACCTTTAGTAAAAATTTAGTTCCTTAAAACTAATTAAAAGTAACACAGAGAATAAACCTTAATCATAAATCCAAATATTTCAGACAAATATCATAATAGTCACACTTTTACCATTGGATAATTAAATAAACCAGGACTCCGTCAGTATTCATAAATACAGTAAAACGTCCACCTCTGACGAGTATCCAAACCAGTTCATTAAATCCATTCCCCTCGTTGGTTAAAGCTAATGTCTTATCTAAGTAAAATAAATCAAAAGACACATACGCCAAGACTCTTACTAGTACTGGAAAAATAACAGTTTCTCGGATAGAAGGAAAATTTTTTTCAATTAGTATTGATACCAAAATTAATCCCCAACAACTGGCAAATCGTTTACTGATAGATAAAATCCATAAACAACAGAGTAGTTTTGACATGGATCCCTTCTAGCTAGCCGATGTCCACTAATATCGAATCTGAACGGATAAAAATTATAAAATAAAAAATAGCCAATCGTCCGTTAACACTTATAATTACTACGTGCCCCACTTGATTAACCCAGAGACCCCAACCAAGTGAGCGTGAATCTATAAATTAACAAAATAACTGTTGCGTATAAATTCAAATACTTCCCACCGACTAAAATAGGACGTATAATTCCAAGTGAGATCAAAACAGCCGATCCCTCGCTTAAAACGATAAATTTCTGAAGGAACAAAAATAAAAATTGGTAGAATTTAAATTCTGATTCATACTGGTAGTTAACAAAATCTGTCTGGAAAGAACTATTACCAAACTGCGAACGAGCTTGAATCTGCAAGTGATAATTAATCAGATAAAAGCAGTGATAAATTAAAAAACTTACTACAAATAAATCAATAGACATCATCACTTACACACAATAATGCACACCAAAGTTAACATACATGCATGAACCAAACATCCCGCACAGCGAATTTTAGGCAAACAATTTAGTGTGTACCACAACCTTTCTAAAAATGTCAATCAATAAAATTTTCGTACACTAATAACAGAACCACTTACCGAGAAGAGGGGCATACAAACCCTCAGAGAAAATAGCGAGTAGGACAACTGCTGACACGCACATCTACTTGCGATCGAGGAAGTGTGTGCAGGTAATAAAATCGCTCACCATCAGACACACTCGATAATAATAAAATCACGAACGAATCGAGGCAAATCAGTAATCCACAGATATTTAAAATGTATTTCCAACCGGATAGATTGGATAGAAACGCGCCAGTGACGCCCCCAGTTGGAGCCATGCCTTCGAAATCTCGACCCAACGTTACAGGTAATCCATTCATACATTCAAATTTCCGTCTAATCATATAAGTCTTAGCCGGGAGCTCAATATCAACCGCGTGAATCCGATTAAGGCTAACGATAGTTTTAGAATGAACGTTAATTTTCATGAAGTAAATTATCGAGGTTAGGTCAAAACGCTAGATGTCAACCCCAAATTTCGTACACATTTTTTTCTCCAACCGGTTTGATGAGGAATTAACCCGAATAGCGAATTCCACTAGCATTGTGTCAACCAATTTTTTTTTGTATAGCCAAAATTGTTCGATAAAGGAGATCTACAATTTTTCTGTCAAAGTGCCATGCCGAGAAAGCTCGGGATAGATCATTGATGATATTCCTAATGATCAACAGATAAGGTAGGTTACCAAATCTCCCAAAAAATAATGGATTCTCCTGACATTAAAATGAATAGATAAGTAAATTAAATTTTACACTATTTTATTAACAATTCTCTTAGTAGTAATTCAGATAATTAAGGATCTTTTCAGTAATATTAATTTTTTGTAAGCAAATTAAATAAACAATTTTTGTGATAAATTAAATAATTAAGTAAAATTCATTTAATTAGTATTGGCTCAATAATACTAGATTTTCTTTTCGTAACAAATTAAATGGATAAATGAAGAAACGATCAAGGTGTTTTGTGAAATGATCTGCAGGACAAACGAGATAAATAGGTATAGTAAGACAATGATTTCATAATCAACATTTAATAGAACCGGTTTGGACATTTAAATTGCACCCTCCTTATAGTAATTTTACTAAGTATGCATATTTATAAGTTTTTATAAAAGTGCATAAATGTATTTTTAATAAGGATTTTTAGATAATGTGAGATTAAATTAAAATTTATTTGATTTTTGAAAAATATTTTCTTCATTTTTTGAAAATAACGATGTTTACCCGTAACCATTTAGATGAAATTTAATCGAGACCTAATTTTCAATCTACCTGTGTAAGCAGACATTTACTGCTGTTAATCTTCTCTCGTGCAACTTTTAAAGCATAAAAGAAAACTACTCCTTTGTATAAGGAATGAACGATCACTAAAGAATCAAATTAATACTGTTTGACACCTATTATTTAAGTGATTCAAACAACAGAAATTAAAGTATTTTAATAAATTTAACAATTGATAGATTTAGAAACTTGAAACGTCAGTACTTGAGATTTTTACGATAATCATGTAGGTTAAATTAGGATTGTACCACTGTCCAATAGCTGACCGGAACGGATAAACGGTTTGTAGAAATTGTTTCGTAAACGTAAAATCTTTAACTAAAACAACGAAAGGGTTAGCAAGATAATGACACTTGAAGTATTATAATTCCGAAAAATAGGAGTTCGATATAATCAACATGAGGCGAGGGACAGGATAATTACTGCTCAAAAATTTTAAATGGTTCACTTTAATTAATTCTTGTTTAGAAAGATCAGGACCCTTTGTCTACGTTCCCATGCACGTTGCCGATCAGTGGCGACAAGCTTGGAGACGCATATGGCGAGAAAAATACCCCGAGGTGTCCCAACCAAGAGAAACCCAATGGAACGCCTTACCCTCGGTGGGAAATGATAGGAGACCGTTTATGCAGAGCGGACAAATAGGCGGCCAGAGTCCGGCCCAAGAAATTCATGACCGGGCCCGAGCTCTTCTGGCACGTCTCCAAGACCACCAACGCCGGGTCGACTCCCATGTGATCTGGGCCCGACAATACTTGCCAAACGTGGAAGAAGATATTGCGGCTGGCAGAATCGCCGACACCGATGATTATTCGCCGCCGCACAGCCCCACGCTTGGTCATGCTGGCGGAAGAATGGATAATCGTAGTAATGATCATCTGATGCCCCAAGCCAGTCGCATCCGAAACACGAAACGACCCGTCTTCGTGTACTCGGGCTACTCTGCCGACGAAGGGGTGGAGAGATATTTCAAAGATCTCTGATCCCGTTGCTCTGTGGACTGTGGATTTCTTAATCTTGCCCATCATATTGATAAACTTGAAATTCATCTTAATAAATAACTTGTTGTTTAAGATTTCAATTTTTTTTCTCTCTTCTTAGTGTAACGTTTGCAAATTTATGTTTAATCAAATTTATGTTTAATAATTCTGGATTAGTAACAAAAAATTAATTTTCGTTATTACAGAAATGGAACCCCTGCAAATATTACAGACGGAACTAGCGCACGCACGGAAAACTAATAAAAACTTTTACGATCAAATTGTCCAGCTGCCCCGCGAGATTCAGCAGACAAAAGCCACATGGGTGGACCCAAAGAAGGCCAAGTTAATGTACCAAAGGCTTACAGCAGCCCAAAAGGGATGGGCAGGCGAGAAACAGTTAAATCAGAGCCTCAGAACGCAAATAAGGGGACTGGAAGTCGCATTATTGGCCTGTCAAGAAGGGGCGGCAGTAACATACCCCCTCGGTTTTGCCCCTGCCCAACTGGCTTACCGAGAGACGGTAGCGACTCCGCAAGCCACGCCCAAAACAAGCAACTACCGACCCGGACGCAAGGAGCGGGCCAAACGCCGAGCCGCTCGAATGCTAAATACAACGCAGCCGATTAACTGAAAATGCATCACTTATTTTATGAAATATGTTGGGCCAGAACGTAAACGGCCTTGAGAAGTGTTTTAATGGATCAGTAATACACACGCAAACATAACATGCAGATTTAAATAAACCTGGAAACACCAATTAAACCCTATAAAATATGAGAAAAAGGGAATTAAATATAAATTAATAAACATAAAAATAAATTAAAATAATAACAAAACGCACCAAGATTCGCACGATACCTACACAAACATAACAAGAAAACACAACAAATTCGACAAAATTGGAAAAATTAATAAAAGTTCATTAAAGTGAAATTTAAATCGGAAAATTTGGATTAGTAATAATTCAATAAAAATCCTAAATAAAAAATTATTAAAATAAATCAAAAAATAATAAAAATAACGAATAGAATTTACTAGAAAATAACAAGGTCGAATTTTGTTTTACTGCATCAAATTTAAAATGCGAGAAAATTAGGTATAAATACTGATCCATTTTCACATTAAAGTTAACAACCAAAAACCAAAAAACCGTTTTTCGAAACAAACCATATTTTCAAACTGTTTTAGAACTTTAAGACTATTTTAAAACTATTTGCAATTTATCTTGGAAATCTCAATTTTCTAGGTGAGAAATATTTGTGTTGGAACCCTCTTTCCACGTCACGTCCATTGCAACTCGGTAGAGCTCTGCTTGGCGTCGACGTGGGGAGAGAGGCATTTATGTTTTATTTTATGATATGCTATTTTATGCAATTGTATGGATTGGTTATGAAGGGTAACTATGTTATTTTTGTTTATAATTAATAAATATTATTAATATACATAAATTGTTTTATATATATTTTCATTAAATTGAATTAAACTGTCGAAATTTTTCCGGCCCACAGCCAACACATAACGCAAGAAAGCAAAATCTACATAGTACAGATGCATGTAAGTGCGTGGAAAATCGCCAATGATATGTACCCGTGAAGACTCAGCGTGCGCAACGCAGCGGTCGTAACGTCAATATTGATCCCTATAGCTGAAGCGAGAAATAAGGAAGGAGTCTCTGGCTACTTCCTCGTTTCTCAATTCTGTAAAATCGACCTAAATTTATGTTACATACGGCTCAAAATGATCACACCGAGTAGTCCAGTGGGCACTCAGTAAATATAATGTGAACACAATATGCGTCTAAGGCCTATTAAAGGGAAAGGGTACGGGATTAAAATAATTGAAATCGTTGTTATAACTATTTTGGATTAACATTTTGAAATAAATAAAACTTATTGGAAATCACTGAATTCGATAAAAATTAAGATTATTGATAAAAATTAAAGTAACCCTTGGTAGTAAATAAAGAAAAAGTAAAGTATCTGATGGCTTAAAACTAAAGCAGATATTGGGTAAAGTTAATTCATGATGTAAATGATCGTAAATCATTGATTAAAATTAGGGTAATGGCAAATAATTTCATCAATTAAATTATTATAATTCGTTTCAATAAAGTTAATCCTTGAGTAGGGACGAGTATTGCATTGATCTAATCAAAAGTCAACCACCGAGAAACATGAAAGCAATTACGAATCGAATTCATTGGTTTCAAATAATGAAACGTATCAATTAAAAGTAAAATGATTCTTGAATAACAGTGTGGAATCCCTTAAATAAAGTGTCGATTAAAATTAATGTAACGACAAGTAATTCACTGATAAGTTATTTTAATAAAATTGAAGAAGCGATTAAATTAAACTGTCGAATATTGAATAAAAATAAATATGTCGTCAATCAAATTGAGTCAATTCATTGATAACAATTAAAATGATTTTCGGGTAAATAGAAATATCGCGTTGATTAAATTAATTCCAATAATTATTGAGCAAAATTAATGTAACCTAGTTTTTTTGGTAAAGTAAAGTATCGATTAAGGATAAATAATACCAATTTCTTAAGTAACTATAATTCGTTGACCAAAGTAATTCGTAGATTGAATAACCGTAAGATAGTTTCTTTAGTAAAAATCAAGCAATTTTTTTTTTCGATGTAAATTGAAACTGGATTCACGGATTTGATTAGTACCAAAATAATTTCACGGACTAAAGTAATGGTTGATCCAGCTAGCCTTAGGGAAAACTATTAGGAATTTGAATAATAGACGTCAAAATGCATTACCGGTAACACAATCTCTTGGTAAAAATTAGCATCCTTTATAGATTTGAAAAAAAAAAAAAAAAAGGTTTCCTTTAATTATTATAAATTCAGGAATTACAGCGAATCGATTAAAGATAAAATGAATAAATTATTACGTAAATTAAATTAATATAATTGTAAAAACCAAAGTTTAAGATAAGAGAAAATTTGTATTAATATCACATAAAGTGTTACCGATTTTATTGTTGTTGAACAAGTAAAATTCCACATAACGAAAATATTCCATCAAAAGGGCGTTACGTCTACTTGGAAGCCTCGGTAAGCGTAGGACAATTTCTAAAAATTGTCAGTAAAATACACTCAAACTAATCAACAAAATAACTTACCAGAATTGAGATAATCGAGTTTAGGCGAAGTAGTTGAACAGTAATTCTGCAAATATGACGTGAATGATGTAATTACCGGAGGTAAACATTGTAAATCACCTTTAGTCCACCGCTCAAGTTATCACGGTAAGATCCGCCGGAAATCGTTCGCCCACCATGATACAACCACGCACGACTAAGCTATTCCAGATCAACATCCGGCCTAGATCTTAAAGTTCGAATAACCGTAAATGAAATTGTTTAACAAACTTTAATCAAATTACGATTCTCTTAGGTCAATACAAGATTATCCACGTACTATCTAACATGTGATATTTTAAGGTTAATATGCATATATTATATAAATTAAATATCAGGTTTATCTCACCTATATGATTAATTATATTATTATATATCATAGAGGAGTACGTACCAAAGGGCCAGGTCCGTAAAATAATGCAATCCCCCTAGTTAACGCCCATCGGGTAAAGAAAAGTAATAATCCCGTTTTAACCCATCAAACCACACTCAGCAGATGTGAGTGAACCCCTGTCAACCGAGACGTCCGGAACTAATTTACATAATATCAGGATAGTGCTTGCTTATTATAATTTTACGTGAGAGCGTCATGCAGAGAACATAGCTCACCAAAAAAACTTGTAGATAAACCGCTCAAAGGTTACAACAGAAAGTGACGCTGATAGAATCGATAAGTTTAAAGTTAGATAAATCTAATGGCAAATAATATAGGCAACACTTAATTGATTTTTACGTAAAGGGGTCAAATTAATTAAAAATGATCATGATGAACAATAGCGAGTCAAGTACACGACCCGAGTAAACTATTTGATAAGCTGTTTTCGTCCCATATATGCAAGTAGTTGACCTTGACGCATTTCAGAAAAGAATATGCCGCTCAAATAGAACGACACTCCAATATCCGATGAGCAACCGCGGAAAGAGTCACCCCCAAAGGCGGAGATTTTCCAGAAAATCAAACAGCAATGGCCGTACCCCACGACTTGGAGGTTACTGGGCCTAACAAGTGATCTGTGTGGACTCGCCGGGCAGCAGTACCCAGCGGCAGAGATATATACCAATGCTCAAAATCTCCTCACCCAATGGGAACGGGTGCAGGAGCAAGTGGATTTACAGGTGGTCAAGGCGAGGATGTATCTCGCCAATGTAGAAGAAGACATCCTCGCCGGACGAATTGCAGAAACATACCCACCTCGCCCGATTCGTGATACTCGACGTCCATACCCCGTGGTTCCACCAAGGAGGAATCGAAATCATCCGTATGAAAAATAGAAGACTCAAAAACTCTGACAATACTTAGGAGCTAACTTTGATTTGTTTGTGTTTTAAATAGAAATGTTCGTTAACCGTTTTTGTATTTGACCGGCTGCCTGTGGAGAATCGTTTTGATCTATATGTTTGAGATAATCATCACTATGAATTATATAAATTGCTATAGAAATATTTAATGGGTTCATCCTTTATAGTAATGTCCGCTACTCAAATATTACAAGCAGAATTGGACCGGGTGAGAAATACAAAGGCGGACCTCCTCCACCAAGTCCTCCAAATGACCAAAGAGGTCCAACAGATTAGAGCAACCTGGACGGAACCGGGAAAGGTAAAAGCATTGTACCACCGCCTGACCGCAGCACAGAAAGGCTGGACAGAAGAGCGGCAGCTCAATCAGAGCCTGCGCACTCAAATTCGGGGACTCGAAGTCGCCCTAGCAGTCAGCCGGGAGGGGGAAGCGGTAACCTATCCGCTCGTCTTCGCCCCATCCCAGATGCCGCAGAAAATTACTCGAGCAGCGGAGCAATCCACTTCCCCGACTAATAATCGTCGACCGAGACGCAAGGAACGCGCCCGACGACGAGCAACCCAACTTCAAAATGTCAAGTAGCAAATCGCGCGTGTTGTTGACTCAAATAGAGCAGTCTTAGCCTTAGTTGAGTTGTTTCTTTAATATAACTGTATGCCAACATTGTCATAAACAGTTTTATCACACCGCCGAATCGTCGTCTCAGTTTTCCACAGTCAATTAAGAACCTGATCTAGAATTTTTACAAGGGACAGAGCTAAGCGAGCATAAGTCTTCTATCGACAGCTCGTGAACCCGAGGGTTGTCCGAGCAACTATAGTACTAGCAATGATACTCAATTTTTGCGGGAAATCCACCACTTGAACACATTACCAACGTTGCCTAGCAACGGGTGCCAAGTGGCGGTCAGCATCATTTTGTATGGCGTTACTAGGGCTACCATGAGGATAAGCAAATAACGAAACCCTGTAACCCACCAAATATGTATCCACTAGTTTTGTTTTAATATATATTCATTAATATTTTTTAATCGTTGACTAAAGAATTCAATGGATGCGAATGATAAAATCTACGACATAAAGGGGACCTAATAATCTAAAGCGAGCACAAGTCTTCTAACGACAGCTCGTTGAACCCAGAAATCGTTCGGGCTGTTGGGCTACAAGCCATAATTTAAACAAAAATGGAAAAATTGTGTAAATTAAAACAAAATAATTAATGAGGTTTGAAAATTATCAATATGGCTGCTGTAACATAAGCACGTACCGCAAGCAGAAATCAAAAAATAAAATAAAACATTAAATAAAACAAAATAAAAACATAACAAAATTAAATAAAACAAATATTAATTAAAATCATTGAAAAGCCTACAGATGCAGAAAGAAACACAAAACCAAAATATAAAACCGCCAAAACCTTGCAAAGAAGGTTTAGAAAATACATAGGCGGAAGCGGCGACCAAAAATTTAAATATCAGAGGGTAAAAAGAGAAACAATCAAAAAAAGAATGGTTAAACGATAAAAAATAAAAATTTACGAAATATTGAGAAAATAATATCAAAACATAGAGAAAAATAAGGAGAAAAATAAAATATTTAAAATAAAAATAAAGCAATAAAACCCCCCGAAAAATAGCCGAAAAAGGCTCAAAATACTCTGATTGGTCGCACCCAGGCATGAAATGACTATATATACAGCAGTCATTTTCATAATTTAGGGACTTTTAGAAAATTTTGTAGACACAAAATTTTTAGACTTCACTGTTTATGCCGATGTATGACAATTTTTAAAATTTGGATGCTTGACTGACAAACTTGTCGATCGTAAGTATTGTTTTTTGTAGAAATATATTTTTCTATGTTCATGTTTTATTTAATTTAACTTATTCTGGATGGCCACAATGTCTTTTGGCATCGCTCGGCAGGTCCCCCTTAACTTATTTATATTCATTTTACTTATATTAGTTTGTGGAAAGTGTTAGGGCAATATTCAATTTCCTCAGTTGATTTTGAGGAATGTTGAGGTGTTGCCTTGTCGCTAACCACCCTTCGGTGTCTGCCGCATGGTCAGGTCTTGTCACACTGATCGCGGAGTAGGACGCCGTCGTACTTCACCGTGGCGGCCATTTCAATGTTGGTCGGAACGGTAAAAATTAATATTCGGGAAGATCGCCATAATTAAGGGGATAACATTTATGTAAATGTTTAAGTAGGAAAATTGAATTTTTAATTTAACTCCTGCCGATTATTATATTTTCAAGGGTACGACTAGTGATAGAAATTTAGGTCAACGAAATTATAAAGTAGGTTTAGATCACGTACATTGTTCGATAATCATCGTGGTGGAAAATTAAAATAAAATGATGCATTTTGGCATAGATCTGTGAGAAGATAATATAGAGATTTACGAATGGTGGTAACTGTGGCGACCATAGGAAAGTAAAGATGAGTTGTTGGACTAAAATAATGACATTATAATAATGCATTGATTTCAATTTACCATTGGCTAACGTTTGTATGAAACAAGGAGTTTTCCATAAAATAAGGGCGGAACGCTGCCCAAATTTTTGAAAAATATTTTAATAAATAACAAGTAATGATGACAGATTGATATAGGAATTGTAGAAATAGATGAATATGGACAAGCGTATAGATAGAAAGAGACGTAAGACCTTCCATCGGCAGTCAGGAACCCGAAAGTGAAAATATCATGAGGAGTAGTTCTAGAAATGGAGCTCACCTGCTCATGAATTTTCAGCTGCTATATACAGTACCAACATGAGCTTGCTCATGGGTATATAGTGGTAGGATTAAAATTGTGGGGCGTCTGGGTGAGACAGCATAGACCCTAGGAAAAGAAGGCATTTTGATAGAGGGAAATAAGCTTGAATAAGCTTTGCACAGAGTTAAACAAATTAATTGCACCCAGTACACCAGCATGATTTTTGGGGGCTCAGCCGGGATTTGAAAGCAATGTCAATTAGAAAGATGAAAACCAAGAAAAATTTAAGAAATAACAGAGAGTTTCATTTCATTGAAAAGATTATATCCATGGAAATTGGAAAGTGTCTATAATAATAATCAATATTCTGTAAATTTGTGTGCTGTTATTTTTTCTAATTGTCTACTAGAATTTACAATATGATAGAATGCTCATCAACCTAATTTGTTTAATTATAATAATAATTTGTAAGGAATTTATTTTAAAATAATACTAATATTTATCAATTATCTTTCTTGAATTATATTTATTTTTTACTTCTTAATTTATTATAATAATAATAATAATAATAATAATAATAATAATAATAATAATAATAATAATAATAATAATAATAATAATGTTAGTAGTAATAATTACAGTAACGGTTATTGTAATAATGATGATAATAGTAATAATAATAATAATATAATAATTATAGTAATTATGGTAATAATAGTGATAATAATCATAATGATAGGAATAGTAATAATGGTAATAATAATTGTACTAAAAATTATTTTTGAGCTTTTGTTGTATGATAGAATTATTACATGGCACACAAATATTTATAGAGTATAAAAGCATGGATAGGTAACCTGAATGATTGGTGAAAATTAGGAATGATGAGGTAGAAGCATTGTATGATGAATGTATATAAAATAGAATGATTGAATGGTAAGGAGCTTGATGAAGTAAAAATATGGAGCGAGAATGTGGAATGATGGGGTCTAAACAAAAATTAAAATAACAGACAAAATTATATAAAAAGACAACCATAACAATAAGAATTAATCCGACGCGAAAATATTAGCAATAAAAACGATAAATAAATGAAAATAGTTATTAAGAGTAAACTGATGACGGAATAGAAAGACAGTGAAAAATATCACGGAAAAATGAATTTCATCAACAGTTAAAAGCGAAATATCAAAATGATATGAAAGAGAATAAATAAGAAGAATTAAAAAGAATAATTAGATTCAATGATGATATGTGAAGAATAAGAGGCAAAGAATAACTTTATAAACAAAAAGTTGAATAACGAAAAATACAAAATGAATAAATATCGGAACAATGTATAATGAAGAACGAATAACAATAAAATGTCGATAGTTGAAGTACAGATTGAAAGGAAAGACATAAGCGTTGAGTTGCGAAAATGCAAGGACAACCAATAACAGTAAGATAGTGAATCAATTTAAAAAGATAAGAATTAACATCACAGAGACAATTAAAGCGAATAAAATCAAAAGCAGTAAAGAGAAGAGATTGAAGAGTGCAAAGCAGGTAAATGCATGCAGAAACACAGACGAATCGAAGAAAACAATGTCAATAAATTAAAAGTTACTGGGAATTGAAAAATGGAAAATCAAAGGCTTAGAAACAATTAAAAACATCATGGATAAATTATAACGTGGAGACAACAAAATTAGTCGAAAAATAAAATCAACTAAACAACGAATAATACCCGAGACGCATAACGAGGAATACATTGGACAGTATTTAAACTGATATTGCTAGAATATATACTGAACCGCATAAATGTCAAACAAAAATTATAATAGTGAAGATTCAAAGTAAAATGTTAAAATAAAATACAAAACAATAAAATCATCAATGAGGAAATATGAAAGTTATAATACAACGAACAAATAAAATGAAAAGTAATGTCAAAGTGTTGAAACAATAAAAACAAACAATATTGAACAGTTGAGGAACGAAAACAGCGAATGACATAACACATGGATATAGAAAATAAAGAATGGAAACACATTTATCGAATGAGATTGAATCAGAAGGAACATGAATATCGATAAACGAAATGAAAAGAGAATAAAAATCTTTGAGTAATATATAAAACAATAAATAGAGTGAAAGTAATTGTGATGACAACTAATAACGGCAAATGTAAACGTATTGGAAATAGCGAAAAAATACTGTGAAAAAATTTGAATAAAAGTATAAATAAATTAACATTCAGTGACAATATAGAACAACAAAATCACGAGGTAGAGTAGATGTGAATCAAGGATGGAGCATTAAAATGAAACTAATAAGATAATGAATAACACCAAAATGGTAAGAATATATCGAAGGTCGTTGAACAGCGTTCATACTGGAAAGTAATTCAAGTAATAAAGAAAATAAATAAATAAATATCGAAAAGGGTGAAATAAAAATACTAACCATAATTAATAGCAAGTTTGAGAAATTGAACTGGGAATAATAATAATATTTGAATGTTATAATAACGGATACTTAATAATATCCAAAACAACCAGTCAGAACAAAGACCAAATATCAATGATACAGAGAAATAGCCGACCTAAATATGCAATATCACGCGATAGAATAATAAGTCAAACAAATACCAGACGCGGTTAAAGATGAGATTCATAAAGAAGTAGAATACTTACACGAATGTTGCATTAGTCAAATAAAGTGAGAATATAAGTGTTTATGCTCCCTTGTGGTCACTTCAGTTACTGTCGACAATGTGCTGAGACAATGAAAACTTGGGTACTTTGTAAAAATAACATTGACGAAAAAATAGTCAAGTAGGATGAATAGATGTAGTTGAATTAATCAATATTTAGTAGTTGACCCATCCTGCGCCTATATCTCTATATATAAAATATGAATATTTGTATGTAAAAGTAGGAAAGTAATGAATGGAGAAAGTTAAAAGTAAAAGCGCCCGGTCATCCAGAATAGAGTTGAAAGGGGATAAAGACACTTTTTGAGCTATCTTCGGGTAGTACGATTAAAAAGCCAAATCGGGAGGGAATAACTGATCACCCAGAAGAGAAGTATATGACGACCTTCCGGATAGGTTTGCCAAGTTGGGAAGCTACTGTGGTAAGGCTGATCACCTTACCGTTGCAGTAGTGGATCAATGAAGCCGTTTTATGTTTTTAATTTGGGGGGTAGGCGAAGAACTCTCGGAAGAAGCAAAAAAGAAAACGCGCGTAAAAGAAAACAACAGAATAAAAAGTGAAGATTGAAAAATGAGACGAAAGTTGAAGAAGAAAATTAAAGAAATAATAATTAGAAAATAAATAACGAGCTCAAGAAAAGTATGGAGAGGAAAATCAGACAACAAAAGTGAATGAAGCCGGTGGGAGATAAAATTGAAATACATAGTTCTCAATCGTATTAACGGAGCATAGTTCTCAATCGTATTAACGGAGCATAGTTCTCAATCGTATTAACGGAGCATAGTTCTCAATCGTATTAACGGAGCATAGTTCTCAATCGTATTAACGGAGCATAGTTCTCAATCGTACTAACGGAGCATAGTTCTCAATCGTATTAACGGAGCATAGTTCTCGATCGTATTAACGGAGCATAGTTCTCAATCGTATTAACGGAGCAAGTTCTCAATCGTATTAACGGAGCATAGTTCTCAATCGTATTAACGGAGCATAGTTCTCGATCGTATTAACGGAGCATAGTTCTCAATCGTATTAACGGAGCATAGTTCTCAATCGTATTAACGGAGCATAGTTCTCAATCGTATTAACGGAGCATAGTTCTCGATCGTATTAACGGAGCATAGTTCTCAATCGTATTAACGGAGCATAGTTCTCATCGTATTAACGGAGCATAGTTCTCAATCGTATTAACGGAGCATAGTTCTCAATCGTATTAACGGAGCATAGTTCTCATCGTATTAACGGAGCATAGTTCTCAATCGTATTAACGGAGCATAGTTCTCAATCGTATTAACGGAGCATAGTTCTCAATCGTATTAACGGAGCATAGTTCTCAATCGTATTAACGGAGCATAGTTCTCGATCGTATTAACGGAGCATAGTGAGCATAGTTCTCAATCGTATTAACGGAGCATAGTTCTCAATCGTATTCTCAATCGTATTAACGGAGCATAGTTCTCAATCGTATTAACGGAGCATAGTTCTCGATCGTATTAACGGAGCATAGTTCTCAATCGTATTAACGGAGCATAGTTCTCAATCGTATTAACGGAGCATAGTTCTCAATCGTATTAACGGAGCATAGTTCTCGATCGTATTAACGGAGCATAGTTCTCAATCGTATTAACGGAGCATAGTTCTCAATCGTATTAACGGAGCATAGTTCTCAATCGTATTAACGGAGCATAGTTCTCGATCGTATTAACGGAGCATAGTTCTCATCGTATTAACGGAGCATAGTTCTCAATCGTATTAACGGAGCATAGTTCTCAATCGTATTAACGGAGCATAGTTCTCAATCGTATTAACGGAGCATAGTTCTCAATCGTATTAACGGAGCATAGTTCTCAATCGTATTAACGGAGCATAGTTCTCAATCGTATTAACGGAGCATAGTTCTCGATCGTATTAACGGAGCATAGTTCTCAATCGTATTAACGGAGCATAGTTCACAATCGTATTAACGGAGCATAGTTCTCAATCGTATTAACGGAGCATAGTTCTCGATCGTATTAACGGAGCATAGTTCTCGATCGTATTAATGGAGCATAGTTCTAGATTATGTTAAAGAGCGTAGTTCTCAAATAAAGGAAATGGCCAAAAGTAGTGGGATGTGTCACATCCAGCACATGTCACATCCAGCACAGTACCCCCCCCCGGCTGAGAGAAAATTTTTCTAAGTCCAAAAGACAAAGACCATGACTCATTCAAGGTCATTGAAACAAAGACCATGACTCATTCAAGGTCATTGGATGACTCATCAAAAATTTTCAAGGTCATTGAAACAAAGACCATGACTCATTCAAGGTCATTGGATGACTCATCATATTTTTTCAAGGTCATTAAACAAAGACCATGACTCATTCAAGGTCATTGGATGACTCATCATATTTTTCAAGGTCATTTAAACAAAGACCATGACTCATTCAAGGTCATTGGATGACTCATCATATTTTTCAAGGTCATTTAAACAAAGACCATGACTCATTCAAGGTCATTGGATGACTCATCAAAAATTTTCAAGGTCATTCAAAAGTAGGTCAAGGTCAATCAAAAGTAGGTCAAGGTCATTGGATGACTCATCAAAAATTTTCAAGGTCATTCAAAATTTCTCAAGGTCATATTATTTTTAAACATTTTTTAAATTTAAATTTACTACTTATAAAAATAAGTAGTATATATTTTGTACATTTATTTTATTATTATTAAATTAAATTGTTTGTTTTAATCAAGTCAATTATTTTATTATTATTATTATTATTATTATTATTATTATTATTAATATTATTAATATTATTATTATTATTTTTTATTATTATTATTATTATTATTATTATTTATTATTATTATTATTATTATTTATTATTATTTATTATTTTTATTTTTATTATTATTATTATTTTTATTATTTATTATTATTATTATTTATTATTATTATTAATTATTATTATTATTATTATTATTATTATTATTATTATTATTATTATTTTTATTATTATTATTATTTTTATTATTATTATTATTTTTATTATTATTTTTATTATTATTATTATTATTATTATTATTATTATTATTATTATTATTATTATTAATATTTTTATTATTATTACAAGTTTTATTTATTAAGATTATAATTTTTATTATTATTATTACATGTTTTAATTTTTTTTTTTTTATTACAAGCTTTATTTATTATTAATATTATTCTTTTTATTATTATTATTATTAATATTATTCTTTTTATTTTTATTATTATTTTTATTATTATTAATATTTTTATTATTATTACAAGTTTTATTTATTAAGATTATTAATATTATTATTATTATTTTTATTATTATTTTTATTAATATTATTCTTTTTATTTTTATTATTATTTTTATTATTATTATTACATATTTTAATTTTTATTACAAGTTTTATTTATTAAGATTATAATTTTTATTATTATTATTACAAGTTTTATTTATTAAGATTATAATTTTTATTATTATTATTACATATTTTAATTTTTATTACAAGTTTTATTTATTAAGATTATAATTTTTATTATTATTACATATTTTAATTTTTATTACAAGTTTTATTTATTAAGATTATAATTTTTATTATTATTACATGTTTTAATTTTTTTTTTTTTATTACAAGCTTTATTTATAATTAATATTATTATTTTTATTATTATTATATTTATTATTATTATTATTATTACATATTTTAATTTTTATTACAGGTTTTAATTTTTATTACAAGTTTTATTTATTATTCTTTTTATTATTATTTTTATTTATTATTATAAATATTATTATCATTATTTTTATTACTTTTTATTAATAATACATATATATATATATATATATATATATATAATAAAACAAATACATAAAACAACTATATAAAAAACATCTATATAAAAACAACTATATATAAAAAACAACAACTTCATAAAAAGTAAATCAATTATTAATTATACAATTAAACAAATATCAAGTTTTATTTCACGTTTCTTCACGCTTGGCATTTGATTATGAAAATATTGCTAATAAAAATAATAATAATAAATTATAACAAATGAAAATACCAAAGAGAAATTTTCACAATTTTTATTTTTACATACAAATTTGTTAATAAATATCAATAACATTCTCAAATATCTCATCAAATTGCTGATTGCGAACTGTTGGATCGGTTTCAGGCATGATTATATTACCACCAACATCAAGGACATCAACCCCTCTATAATGACCATATGCAAAACTCGAGTTTTTCCCTACCCAAGCTCTCTTGTCGTCATGATTATTTAATGCTATTTTAGAATTTTTAAAAGTGAACAGCTGATGATTTCGGGTCCCTATCCTAGTTTGAGGTACCGACATAATACTATTGTTATTATAACAATTCAAATATGATTGGTGTTTAATGTCGGTACCCGGTAATTTTACACCCTTAGCTCGCATTGTTGATTTATTTCCTAGCAAGCTATAACATTTAGGGCGCAAGAAAACCCACTCGCTATATCCTAACCCTTTACTCTCATCCTTGAACTTGCCAATAACCGAGTCAAGTCGTCTAGAATATAAAGGATGAGAAGGATCATAATTTGATGTATCTAACAGATCATCCGAAATCATAGCTTTTAATAAAATTTCTAATTTTAAATTTTTTATCTCCAAAAAGAAGCTATCTGTATCACCCGCTACTAGATTGATATCACAATTGTAAATATCACGATATTTTTGTAACTCAACATACTGTAACTGGTACATCCGTAGTTTGGATAAATCTAGAACTGATTGACCGATATAACTAGGTCTATCCAAACATATTGAGTCCTTATTAAGATGAGCGGCAAAAAGATCATCAGTAATCTCTATTGTTTTTCTAAATGCCGGTTTTGACGAATATGTAATTAACTTTTCAGCCGAATTACATAATCGCAAATTCATCCTCTTTTTAAGGTTCTCAACAGATTTACCATACAGACTGTTGTTATACAATTTAAATAAATCTCTATATAATTCACTAACTGCATTTGCACGCAAGTTAGTGTTTTTATCGATATAATGTTTAAAAATAGGAGCTTGCTTGTATTTAATAGCTCTATGTATGTGTGTAACCTTAGCCCCGAGAGAAAGATAAAGCCTGAGAAGCCTCCAATGAAGAACATAGTTCTTCTTAGGATAATGCGTTAGCATTAACTTCTCAACTTTTGAATTTGGTGGCACATCTTTTCCGGTCCAATCGGAAAGTCATTTAGAAAATCATGCAAATTATCTGGAATCTCGATATCAACTTCCATAGTATATCCATATGGAAGGATTTCAATATCCACAACATTCGCACATTCATTCAAAACCTCATCCAAACCATCATACACCCAAGTAAAATCAGCGTAAGGAAGACTTTGGCTGAGAGCCCAACCATACAGATTATTTATATCTATGTACAATAATTCTGTATCCTCCGAAGCAGCAATGTAATGTTTGTTAACAAATGTTAACCCACCCCGTATTCCACCTTCGTAAAAATTGAACATTTCCATGTCCTGTAAAAGTTCAATGGGTTCCGTTAATGTCATAAGCGCTGAAGCCCATGACATACCCGGAATGCCATAAAAGTTTAGAGGTTCAAGACCATTGTAAACAATAGCCTTGGCACGGAATTGTTGAAAATAGTCCGCAAGGAGGAATACATCAAGTTTAAGGTAAATTAACATATAATCACGCAAAGTCCTACAGTTTTGCTGCGTCCAGATTAGTTGTGCCCTATCGTACTCATCTTCACTTACGCCCTCCCAAATTGGAGGCAACTCATAAGTAGTCTCAAGAACTTCCTCCGAAACAGCAAAATTATATGGAAAAATACCTTTACAGTCGACTATAGAACCTTGAAAGACAGACGAAGTCAATGGAAGAGAAGTTAGCGTTTTCACAGCCTTAGCTAACGAACAATTAACAAATTGCATACTGTCGATAAAGCGAACAGCCAATTTGTTAATGTGAACAATTAATGAAATAAATTTTTCTGTAGAGGTCGGTATGATATCTAAATTCCATGAAGGAAAGCGATCGAGACCATATTTTAAAATATGGTGAAGGTCATACCCTCTTAAATTATGAAAGACTATAGGTAGCAACCGATAAATCCTACGAGCTATATTACATTTTCGGCAAGCTGCCCCTAGATAATTACCAGTAAAATGGCAATGATCTCTAACCGGATTTACAATCGGTTTTTTACATAAATAACAGGTTCGACAAGATTTAAACTGTCGAACCTCACTGAAAGACATAGGCCCTATCAATTTATCACCTTCCGAATCATAGTACGGAATAACAATTTCAGTTGCAATTTCCTCAATTTTCTTAAGAAAATCAGGAATGCAATCAAGTCCGTAAAAGTAATAATATGATTTTGTGTTAGTATAATTATTAATTAATAAAAGGCCTGCTGCAATAGGCATATGAATTTGATGATGTCTATCATCAGGAGGTAAAACCGATTCAAAATCGGCATAAATCACAAAAGGTGGGGTGATATGTTTAGAATAATTTAGGAATTCTAAATTTTTATTTTCGGGGAGCGTGTATAGGGTTGTGCCAGTCTGATTTTTGGCGCATAATGCAACATGTGTATTGAATGCATTATCTAATCTAAACCCATTAAGGCAATGTGGACACCAACGACATCTAATTTGAATGTTACAGTCAGGGTTTTGATGGCAATTCATTAACCAGTTGATATTGGTCACAGCGGTATAATGATATCTATCATTATTTTCAAGTAGTAATAAATAAATAGGGTTTCCGTCAGTGACTTTGCTTCTATGGATCAAACTTAAATGAGGATGGTGAAAGACATAATTATCTGGAACCTCATCAATTATAACAGTTGGTGTGTACGAAAACACATTTATTGCTAATTTTAAAGTCGAATTTTTCTTTTCGAACTTTGGGATGTTTATTAATTTCATGGACAATCCGTGATCTCATCGTACTCTAATTCGTCTAAAAACTCGGTATATTTAGAGACTCTTTGGGGGTTTTCACCAATTATATCTTTCTTTAATAAATAAAGAATAGAGTAAAGGAAGCACTTGTCGTCATTGTTTTTTATATTTACTATGGCTCCTTTATTTTTCAATGCAGAAGGGGTTTTAATATATTTATGTCCAGACAAACGATTAATAGGAGCATATTTTGTTAAAATAAAATGAATTTCCATAATATTAATAACACGCCATCCACTGCCTAAATGGGTGAATTGTTCTATTTTTTCATTAAGCTTATTAACCCCTTCACTTAAAAAGTTATCTGAAAATGTCTCCGCATTATTTGAAAAATAATTGTCACGGATCTCGCCATCTTTTTCAAATTTAATTAATATCGCGAATTGAATTTTAACGCTCCCCATTTTATTTATCTCAAAAATTAATTTATTACTGATTCGCTCAGTTAAAGTTACTGTAATTAGTTGCGCGTTAGATATATCAAAACGTAAAGTTTTGATAGCGCCATTTAAATTTACTGAAATGTTCGGCTCATTCTCTAATACAGAACCTCCGAATTGTATAATATTTTCATTATTTATAGTAGGTATAGTATTTTCATTAATTATAATAGGTATATTATTTATAATATTTTCATTATTTATAGTATTTTCATTAATTATAATAGGTATATTATTTATAATATTTTCATTATTTATAGTATTTTCATTATTTATAATAGGTATATTATTTATAATATTTTCATTATTTATAGTATTTTCATTATTTATAATAGGTATATTATTTATAATATTTTCATTATTTATAATATTAGAGTCATCATCACTGATTTCGATGACTTCTTTTTTAATTATTTTATTTGGGATATTAATTTTAATAGGTGCAGCAGGTCTTTTATTCTTTTTATTTGATGTTTTTTTTATTTTGTAGTATATTCAAAATATCGACGTTATTTTTATTAATTTTCTTAAACATATTTATTTTACTCGACTTGAAAGAATTTAAATGAACCCCATGTTCCCTATAAAATTCTTTATATTTAATGTTCTGGGATGTTTTGCATATGGCGCAGATAAAAAAGTTGATGCCATTAAATCTATGGCGGTAATATTTTTTTCATTTCTTCATGGCAACTTTCATTATGTTGCAATGATGAGATGCAATATCTTGGATAAAAAGTGCCTAATAAAAATATTAAATTAAAAACCTATATAAAGTAACTATGATATAAAATATCTAATAATTCTAACAAATAAACCTATATACAATAATATTTGCATGCTCACTGCAAACTATTTAATAAAAATATCTAATAATTCTAATATATAAACCTATATACAATAATATTTGCATGCTCACTGCAAACTATTAAATAATTCTAATAAATAAAACCTTAAATACAATAATATTTGCATGCTCACTGCAAACTATTAAATAAAATATCTATTAAAATAATTCCTATATAATTCAATTACGTAAGATCTATAATAAAAATGCCTATATAATTCAAAAACTATTTGTTCAACTATATTTGTTTATAATTTATTATGTTAATATATGTTTCAGTAATAATACTTTTTTAAAATATATTATAATTAATGATATTTGAAGTATTATTAAAATAATACTTTAAATTTCATCAATTTAAAAATATATTTATCATAAAACTTTTGAAATAAATAGATTCTTATTATAAATTTATTATAAATTATTATAAATTATTGATATTTGATGTAATATTTTAATAATACTTCAAATATCATTAACTTAATTTCGATAAATAAAAATAAATAAAAAACTAACATTTATCTCCTGATTCCGACGAATCATCATCCTCTATAGAAGAGAGGTCCTCCATATCTTCCCAGAAATGGGGGCATCTCCAAAACGGTGGCATAATTATTGTCATCCCCAGAAATGGGGGCATCTCCAAAAACGGTGGCATAATTATTGTCATCCCCAGAAATGGGGGCATCTCCAAAAACGGTGGCATTATGATGATCATCTGCATCCAAATCAACTAAAATGTTTTTTAAATATATAATAAAATTAAATTAAAATCTACCATCTTCGATAATATCCTCTTCGCTATCACTGATAACAATTGTATCTTCGATTAAAATAACTTCTAAAATAATTTATAAATAAAACATATATAAAATTAAAATTTACCATCTTCGATAATATCCTCTTCGCTATCGCTGATAACAATTGTATCTTCGATTAAAATAACTTCTAAATTAATTTATAAATAAAACATATATAAATTAAAATTTACCATCATCTTCGATAATTATAACATCATTTTGACGATCTAACTGATCTTGTATTTCTGTTAAAGTATACCAATCTAGAAAAATATAATAATAAAATTAAAAATAAATTAAAAATCCTTACCATTTTCATCGACCAACAATTGGCGTAAAATTCTTGAGTTCTCCATTTTAAAATTTTTGAAATCCCGCGAGTAAAATTTGAAATAATTGTGACAAATTCTACATTTGTCAATGTTTATAAAGAGAATAATATTTTCAAGATTTAGCCAATCACATTTAAGCAATACACACATATAGGTGAGAGATTTTTAGACATGTTTTCTTTGTAAAACACATGCAGTCTACACTGTGACTGCATGCGTTCTTTGTAAAATCACATACATACTTTTGTTTGTATGTGTTTTCTTTGTAAATCACATACATACTTTTGTTTGCATGTGTTTTCTTTATTCAATTTTGTGTATGCATGCACTTATCATGTGATGATCATGCACTTATCTTGCACTGTCTTTGTGATCACGCACTTATCATGCACTGTCTTTGTGATGATGCATTATCTTTAATTAAACACATAATAATATAAAAATATTAATAATAAAAATAATATTAATAATAATAATATAAAAATATTAATAATAATAATAAAATAATAATAATAATAATTATAATAATAATAATAATTATTATTATAATAATAATATTTATAAAAATAATAATAATAAGTAATAATAGAATAATAAAAATAATAATATTTATAAAAAGAATAATAAAATAATAATAATAAATATTAATAGGTAAAACACAACAATAAACATTAATACATTTATTAATCATCAAATCTCTTGGATAATAACCAAGCTAAACAATGTTGACCACATGTTAAGGTCCATGGTTTTTGATACATAGTTTTATTATAGACAATAGGTTTACCCATTGTTTGCAGTTTCGAAACCATTAAAGCCGGATAATAGAAACCCATAGGATCAAATACAAATATCTTGCTAGGCTTCATATATATTGCTAACCAATGTTCTCCACCGAGATGAGATGATTGAGTATTGACGATTATGGCTTGATTATTACGTAAATATGGAATTTTATCAAGAGGAAAAACCCCTAAAAATTCATGTCCTAGTATTTGTTTTCCAATTCGATAAACCTGAACAGAACTACATCAATAATATTAATAATACATTTAAAAACTTACTCCATGACAAACTATCATAAATTATCTATACATTTATACCAACATTTTCAAACCAACAATGTTTGAACTCTGTTCAAACCAACACTGTTCTGTTTGCAGTTATTTGAACCTCATTTTCAAATACTCCATATATTACAACATGTACCGGTTCAGTTGTAGCTTTAGCAAACTTTATATCTAATCGTAAATTACCATTTTGAGGTAATTGACTCTGATTTAAATCGAAATCGGGTGCCAAAACAAATGTGAAGAATGGATATTTGCTTTTAAAATCTTCAAGAGTTATACCACAATTAAGGTTTTTATCCAAATAACCCATATTTCTAACTATACTCTGCATATATGTAGCACAATAATTATCATTTTCGAAATCTTGAGTATATGTTTCTCTATAATCACTATTTTTCGATAAAGTTAGCGATGTTACACCAAAGTTTTTGAAAATTGAGCTCGATGTTAAGTATGATCCATTATATTGAGATTCACTTTGAAATGTTACCAATATAAAGTTGGGCATTCTTCTATCTCCAAATATTTGTTCCTTATAGAAAGAAGCTGAACCCTTAGCAATAGCAAATTGAACAATTTCCTTTGTTTTCAATGGATATATTGCATGCTTAGAATTAAGCCCCAATTGATGACCGGCTAATACAGAAGGCTCAACACGAACTCTTCTTACCAATAATTTTGCATCAACTAATTGAAGAATTGGTGTTGTGGTGGCACTTGTTAGTGATAATGCCGAATCAGATCTTTTCAATCTAATGTGTACATTAACACCTGGGAGTAAATATTTCGGTTGATCCATAAAATCGAGTTGTAATGATGAGCACATGGTAAATAATTTCGATCCTTTAATCCACTTTTTCCTATCATCATCACTACCATAACCCATAGGAGTTAAACATGTATTTTTAGTATCACTATTGTAATTTATAATAGTTTCTATTAGAGCTTTGTGAATATATGTACTGTTACCACCCTCAATCTTGATATTATTAAATCCGAGAACTGCATCTTTAAAAAGTGTATGAAACAAGAAATTGTTTGGTATTACATCACTAGGTTCACCCAACGGTTTTCTATCTTTATCTACAACTTTGATCTGAACAGTTAACAATGTATCATTCAAATCTAAATATTCAGTTTGGGAACCATTAATATAAAATTCAATATCGGTTCTACTATCCATAATAGAATTCATCGGGAATACCTCTTCAAAGGCCCCCATTTCAATTACTGCTTGGGGAGACGGTCTATCAAATAAGCACAATTCAGATTTACCACAAATCATTTTTGAAATATAGTTCCATGTCCTTTCATTCGTTTGTTTATATGTTTATGATGTCTTTTACGTTTTTGAGCCGGTGCTGGTTCCTGTTTTTGAAACATACCTGCAACACTAGGTAGAACTTTCCCTAACTCGGATAATGCATTTGATTTCAGAGATGGCAATATTTTCTGCTCATTCATTATCACATCTTTAGCAGTTTTCATACCAAAACTACCAAGGCGTTTAAGAATAGGAAGTGCAAATCTACCAATTGTTCTCAACCAACCTGATCCATACTGTTTACCAATAAAATATGGTAATTCGCCACCACTTTGGCTACCACTATACATACTAATAATATCGTTATTGGCCATCTAATTTACGAAAATGTAATGTCAAATGAGTTTTTGTATCTTTACTAAATTCAATAAATTTACCGCTATCATCACGAATATTTATTTCTATATTGTTTATACACGATGTTGATACCGGTAAGTACATGGGATTATCGATATTTATATTGACAACTTCATCCTGGTCATGTTTATCAACCAAACAGATTTCAAAAGAGGAACCAAAGAATCACCAACAATTATAGGATCGATGATGTTAGTATATATGAACATTTGCCTATGAAGTTTTATTATTTTTGGTTTGCGTACACCAAAAGCACTTGTCCTATATGTTTGCTTATCTAATCCCAATGTATTAGCCAAATTTTATCAAATGTAATTTCACAAATGTTATTATTCAGACTGAATTTACATAATCCATCTTTAACAAATTCAATAGTTTTAAATATATGTAAACAATTGAATGAAATATATTTATGTAATTCTTCAAGTGTTTCAATATATAAATCATTAGTAAATGTAAATGTCTCTTCAACTTCATTAATATATGATAGTGATATTTTGATGTTTTCGATTGTTACACTTTTTTCATCAAATGTTTTGAAACGTATTAGGTATTCAGTACCAGGAACAACAATGCTAAGCTTATCACAACCATTCGCTTGGCATCCTCAATACTTTCAAACTTTATTGTAAATGGACTATAATCACAACTAACATTCAATCCATCTTTGAAAAACATGCCACAATTTTCATCTAAAATCTGATTCGGAATATGACAATATCGTTCAAAATTATTGATTGAGAAAATACCACTACAGGTTTTGGGTACACGTTTCTTGTAACCGATTTTACAATGACTATAAAATGGGAATGTATTGTACACAAATGTAAAGTCTTGCAAAGCAACTTCCCAATTTCCATGTAAATAAATGGATTTTGAAGATCAACCATAAATTTACTTGCTTGATTTTCCGGATGGATTAGTGGGCAACTATTACTCGGTAAAATTGTATAGAAACTCATTTTACTAGGTCTTTTGATGATATCCATGAGGGTTTTTGATATCCATGCCATTTGACATAGTATTGTTTATCCTTACCCACCATTTTAGTTTTCAATATTTTCTGAATTCTGAACACTGTAGGTTTGGAAATAACTTGTAATTCCTGTTCATAGAATTTCCCTTGTATTAAATTGTTATCACTATCTTTAATAACATACATTACAGGACTCTGTTAGTATTAATTTTAGTAATTTGAAATACCTCATCACTCCAATTACTATCGAAATTTTTGATGAAAGGTGAAGCAGATATTTTACTAATTCTAACGTAATCACCAACTTTATATTTTGGTTTTGTAATAGCAACTGTTTTAGATCGTACTGATTTAGCTAATGTTTTCGAGCTGATATCTACGGGTCTCAAACCATTCAGACCTCGATGTGATGAATTATTATAACTAACAAGTATTTTCGGTAATACATTTATCCATATTTTATTACCTTGATGCACGAAATATTTCTTCAATCTATCCTCAATGTCCGGTTAAATCTTTCAACATGAGCGGCTTTGTATTGAGAATGTACAGAATAATGATTTATTTTCAGACGATCCAGGATTTGCTTAACTTTACTATTGTAAAACTCCTTGCCTATAATAATAATAATAATAATAATAATAATAATAATAATAATAATAATAATAATAATAATAATAATAATAATAATAATAATAATAATACCTAAATCGGTTTGCAAATTGTCTGGATGCTCATTTTTAAACATTGAGTTAATTGCTTTAGATATTTCCTCTGCAGATTTTGTCTTTGTTGGTACACCGCGAGCAAAACGACTGAAAACATCAATACACGTTAAAATATATTTATAACCCTTGTTAATCTTCGAATACGGTATCATCTCCATCAAATCCATTTGCCATAAATCATTAATACCGAATGTTTTATAAGCTCTCGTTGGAAATCTTTTCCGCATTGGTTTGTTTAAACTGTACGCAAGCTGATCTGACAACCACTTTTGCGTTTCCTTTTTCGACTTTGGGACTCTTTTCTTTAACTTTGCCACTCCACCGAAACCTGCCTCGTCTTCTGGGTTCGTCCAAATCTTCTCCATTACAACAAGATGATTTAAATTTTAATTTAACATTAGGTAATGATTGCCCCATCGTTTATTGTGATAATAATGATAATGCTAATGGTAACATTGCTCCGATAAAACCACCTTGTTGTTTATATATGATTTTTCTCATTTGCTTACGATTTTATTATTTACTAGTGATAACAAAGGCTTACGATGTTTATTCAATACTAGTTTTTTAGAATTACTGATTTTAATTTTACCTCTGACTACTTTTAATAGAATTTTGAGTAAATCATCGACAACAAAAGTTGGAAAAGATTGTAAATAGACATTCTTTTCATACTCGAAGCCTTTAACAATGCATTAAAATATGGGAAACTCCTATGATTTTTTACAATTTTATCTGTTTTCTTACTCTTTTTAATAATGTTTTTCGAAATTAGATTCATTGCAGGGTAATTCTCGGTTATTAGTTTTTTAGATGGTGTATAACTGGTTTTTGGTGGAACTTTATTTATAGTCTTTTTAATACTCTGTCTAAGTTTTCGGATATTTTTAAGTCTGGATTTCATAAACATTTTTACATGTTAAAGTTTTCAACTTTGTTTATATACCATGGCACCTTCTTTATTGAAAATATCGGTTTTTACCCTTAAATCGTCATTGCATTGTTGTGTGAAATCAAGAAATATATATCCATGTGGTGATTTTGTAGCATCTTGAAATGCACTGATGAGAAAATTACGATTATTAGGGTATGCCTGTCGAGCAAGAAAATCAATAACTGTTGCATCTCTAGGATTCTTGAAAATAACTAAATATTGAACATTTAAATTCCTTGTTCGATGTGCGCCACCCTGATGAAATAGATTTTGAGTAATAAAGATCACAGTAACACCAACATGTCTACTGATTTTTGTGAATAAATTATTAAAATCCTTTTCTTTATTAGCTTCCTGATACAAATCATCAATAATGATGACATCACCTTTCCTTAATCGACTTGACCAGTTTTTATCGAAACCCTTTACTATTTTCATGTTTTTCAATTTACAGAAATTATCTTGAGTTAATCCATGTTCTTCATCTGCACCCTTATGCCAATAAATCTTGTTGAATTTGGTTTGAAATAAATTAGATTTCAGTAATTTACATACAAACATAGTTTTACCACTACCACTTGGGCCAACGATTTGATATACCGCATCATTTCTTAATTCCATTATTAATTTGTATAATTATAGGTTTTTGTTTATATTATATGATTTAATGAACTCTTCCTAAAAACTCGTATATATAGCTTAATATTTCTTTATTATTTAATTATGTTATCAAATATAAATTATAAAGGAACTTTCGATGTATCAAAAATGACGTTTCCAAATGGTAAACCCCAGCAAATTGTAGATAGGAGTGGAAAATACCCTATAATATTTTTCAAATCAGGCAAATGCAGAATCATGGGATGTAAGAAACCTTTAGATGTCAATAAATTACAATATAGAATAAAGGATCTTAAAATACAGTCAATTACAGTTACCATGGATATGGGACAATCTATCAATCTATACAACATGTCAACAAAATGTCTTTGTATGTTCGAACCAGAATTATTTCCTGCACTGAGGCTTTTAAAATACAACCCAATGTGTGTTAACGTGTTTGCTAGTGGCAAAATAGTCATATTAGGGGTGCGAAATCTAGAGTACAAAAATATTGTTTGTGACATACAAAATGAAATCACCGGATTGGTCGATATCTGATTGGCTAATGATTGATTAAAACAACTTGCTTATTCATTTTATTTCATTTTTAAAATGGAAAATATTATGATGACGAGTACAAAATTAAGCAAAAAGAGATCGAAAATTATGGTAAATTTATTATTTATTATTTATTGATATTAATATCTTTGTTTCCAGATAAATATCAGGCCGTATTACTGGAAAGGTTATTCTTTTTCTATCCTCAACTCAGAGCAATAGTCAAAGACCAGCCTGAATCAGTAATTCCAGATTTGGTCTATACAACCACCAACATATGGATTTTTAACATAATTGATCAAGCTCTATGGATATTAAGCTTGACAGAAGACCAAAGGAGATGGAACCTGAATACCCCTGCATTCTGGGTGTAGCTGCTGCGATTTTCGATACCAGCGCTATGTGGAATGGTGCCTGGCAAAATCAGTTAGAAATTCTTCGAAATACCAACTTTTTCGAAAATAAATGTATTTTATTTTGATTGTTTTGGTAGTTTTATTGTTGCTAATAAATGTTTCTGTATTTTATTTTTGTTTTGTTGTGTTAGTGTTGGTAATAACAGTTTTATTTTTATTGTTTTGGTAATAATAATAATAATCGTAATTTTATTAGTATAGTAATAATAATAGTAATAATAATAGTAATAATATTAATAATAATAATAATAATAATAATAATAATAATAATATTACATTTTATATAGATGATATGTGTAAAATCATAAAACTCAACGGTTAATTTACATACAGTCACGCACTTATCTTGCACTGTCTTTATGATCACGCACTTATCATGCACTGTCTTTGTGATGATGCATTAGCTTTAATTAAACACATAATAATAATATTAATAATAATAATAATAAAATAATAATAATAATAAAACACGTGATGTTAATAATACATTTTATATAGATGAATGCGTAAAATCATATACAAAATCCACGAGTTAATTCACATACAGTTTTCCAGTCACGCACTTGTCTTGCACTTATCATGCACTTATCATGCATTGTCTTTGTGATCATGCATGATTCTGATTGGTTAATCAGTATCTGTCAAGGGTATAAAAGTGCGTCACCACATTATAAAGATCATAAATCAAACATGACCAAGAAAATAAGCGTCCAACCAGTTCAGATGTTCCACAATTATAAAATGTATTTTTTAAAGGAGCCTATCAATATGCAATTGGCAAATCCGGTCAAACTCAATAAGACTCAATTTCAATCTCTTGCTGGCACTCTCTCAATGTTAGATATCAAGGATATTGATAATACGTTCAAAAAGATCAATTCCAATTTAAAATGCAATGAAAATGCGTTCTTCACGAGTCAATATACCAGATATTATGATGCATTTACAGAAATTGGATTCAAAGAACAGGAAAACTGGTATATAACAATAACAATCCAAGGATATAAAGCTGATCAAAATGATGTGCTTTCTCCAATCTGGAAAATTGTTACTGCTAGACTTTCACAGTTATTTTAGTGTTTAGTGTTTAATAAATGTATTAATGTTTCTTTGTTATTCTATAAACAAAATTATAAGTAGTTTTAAAATATTGTTAAAATGATGTCTGAAAAAGGTAAAATATAAAATATAAAATAATTAATTAATTTAGGTTTAGAATATTTAATAAACTTTTGTTTGATAAACTTGAAGAAATAACCGGTGTAAAAATTAGAGATATGTTGACTTTAGTTGAAGCATTGAGTAAAGAATCGGATTGCGAATCTGAATGTCAGAGTGATGAAATTGTTAATGATGGAGATACTGAAATTATTAATGATGGAGATACTGAAATTATTAATGATTCTGAAGAAATTATTGAGGATACTGAAGATACTGAAGAAAATATTAATGATGATGAAGAAGCTACCGAAAAAGATGAGCCTACCGAATTCAAGAATTGTATTGATCATGTTATAGAAAATATTATGATAGAATCTTGTGGTGATGAACAATGTACATGTAATAATCAATAAATCTTTAAAATATAGTTTTTATTAATAAAAATAACAAAGAAATATTTATTAAAATCTACGATAAACCTTGTTACATAAATATAAAACAGATACTCCAGTGAATAGTTTTAATAAAAATTTGCAATTCTCGATATAAATATCAGAGCGTTTGGCTTCTGCGGCAACTTGAATAATAGCCGTCCATCCACCGTTTGATTCTACCCACGGATCGATTTTGTTTCTATCACCTAAATAATAATAAATTAATAACAATATAAAGTAATATACCTCTATAGACCATTGGAAATAATTTTCATAGTCGGATCCAGATTTTAATATCATGTGTTTCATGTACATTAATCCTACTATTATTCGCATCCATTTATTATTTTCATCGAACATGTAACTAAATATTGATTGGAATGCCTTCTTTCTCTCCAATGGTGGCAAATTGAGAATTTTTTCATAATCGAATGGGATGTCTTCAACGATTTTCTCGTACGGTTTACCATAAATTTCATGTTTTTAATGATTTCATCTTCTTCTCTATTATTAGAGACCAGCTCATTCAACAAAGTTATAAAAAATTTAGTTTCTGGCATTTTATAAAAATATATGAAAGTGTAAGCTTATTTATACTATATTCGACCAATCAGAATCATGTAATACTAAGAAAATATGTAAAAATATATAATGGAAATGGCAATGATGATTTGTTGGCACTGTTAACTTCTTTCAAGCTGTTGCCGCCACTGTTAACTGGGTGTTGTTGTAATTTCATTATACGATTGAACTGCTCAGTTGTTTTATTAGAATAAAATTTTATACTATATTGAACTTGATTCATCATTTTTTCATTAAGTTTATGATTTTCTTTCAATTCTAATATTGATTTTCTTAATTCATTTTTGATAGTACCAATGGTCTTATTTAAATATATAATATCATCATATAATTCGTTTTTAGCTCTTTTTAAAGTCTCATATGTATGTTCAAATCGGAATTCTAAATTACTCATTCTTTCAGATAATCTTTTGACTGGAGTTTTCAAATATCTAGGCCTATCTATCATATACAAAATATCCATCAATACAGCGGTATCTGGACATACACATCTTGTTGAATTTTTACCTTGAACGGTTACAACAATTGAGTTGGCCATATTAAAAACTAATAATAATAAAATTTCTTTAATCATTTTTAAATCTATATAAATTAATATTTATTGTTTATAGCTAAAGATGTGTGTGTGTGTGTGTAAATTAGTATAAAAGTAATTGTTATTTCATTTTTTATCATTAAAATGGTTGTACCGAGCGCAGTTCAAGCTATGAATGAAATTAAACATTACGGTAATTTATTATTAATATTATTATTATTACTTGCTTTTAGATGATTATTTTAAAGTTATTAAAGAACGTCTGGAATTCTATTATCCAGAAATACATGGAATCATGGATAAGCCTGCATCAATAATTCCAGACTTGATATTCAATCATACATCAATATGGATATTTACTGTAATAGATGAGTTCCTATGGGATATCGAACAAAACAATTTGTCAAAAGATATGGAACCCGAATACCCTTGTGGTGATGGATGTCATTGCTGCGCCGCCCGATATCGGAAGTATGTGGAATGGGCTTTGAATAAAGCTCTTAGACAATACTACTATAGTAGAATTGTCTCTTTATAATAAATTTGTTGTATTTGTCTCGGTTTTCAATATATAATAATAATAATAGTAATAATAATAAAATAATAATAAAATAAATGTACAAAATATATACTACTTATTTTTATAAGTAGTAAATTTAAATTTAAAAATGTTTAAAAATAATATGACCTTGACCTACTTTTGAATGACCTTGACCTACTTTTGAATGACCTTGAAAATTTTTGATGAGTCATCCAATGACCTTGACCTACTTTTGAATGACCTTGAAAAAATATGATGAGTCATCCAATGACCTTGAATGAGTCATGGTCTTTGTTTAAATGACCTTGAAAAAATATGATGAGTCATCCAATGACCTTGAGTGAGTCATGGTCTTTGTTTAAATGACCTTGAAAAATATGATGAGTCATCCAATGACCTTGAATGAGTCATGGTCTTTGTTTAAATGACCTTGAAAAAATATGATGAGTCATCCAATGACCTTGAATGAGTCATGGTCTTTGTTTAAATGACCTTGAAAAATATGATGAGTCATCCAATGACCTTGAATGAGTCATGGTCTTTGTTTCAATGACCTTGAATGAGTCATGGTCTTTGTCTTTTGGACTTAGAAAAATTTTCTCTCAGCCGGGGGGGGGGGTACTGTGCTGGATGTGACATGTGCTGGATGTGACACATCCCACTACTGCCAAAGGAAAATTCAGCTGAAGAAATCGAAGAAATTAGTGTAATAAAGAACAAGGAAACATCCGTGCACGAGGAGTTATGTGTTTAAAAGCTATAGCAAATGATGATTATTAAGATGAAGAAAGAAGTAAGAAAACGGAAAATGACCCAGTCGACGATAATTATCGACAAGAACTAACAGGAAACGGGAAATATGGAATGAGAAAACGAAATGATAAGATAAAAAATGAGATTAGACAAACCAGATGAGATTAAAACAAAACTGAGATAGATAAAACGATAAAAGATAAGGAGAAAAAGGGGGAAATAAAATTATATAGAGATAAATAGAAGGGAATGCAGAGCGTGATATGAATGAAAATAAAATAAATGGAAAATGGGAATCGGAATTTGAACTGAATAAAAAATTATGGGAGTAAAATAGCGTGGAAAGCAACATTGCAGAACGAATTGTTAAATATAGTTAATTAACAATTGTCGTAAAATAAAATCAAAAGAAATAAATAACACGTATTTGAGTTGTAACAAAAATTCAATAAAACCTGGGGATATGAATTATTATAGCTGTGAGTAAAATTAAAATAATAAAATTGGAAGTGACTGACAATATGGGAATCTTGAGAAACGAGGATAAGTTAACATTGATAAAAAACCAAATGAGTAAAGAAAGTTTTGAGGGAATAAATAATATTTTAAACGCAACTATAAACTAAATACTGTTGGGTGGAATTAAAATTAATAACGCAGGGAAAACGAACGGCAAAGTGCTATACTATGTAATCATTTTGATGTATGATTCATAAATGTATAATAAACAGTGAAGAGGCGATATTTTTCTATTCAGGAAATCAATCAAACAGGCCAACAACCCAGTATCGACCGCAAACGAATCAATAATCTGGCATCAATTGTAACCAAGTCAATCAAGAAATAAAACAACAAGACAAGATTCGAAAACGACGATGAATAACGAGAACTCTGAGACATATTGTGATTACTGTCTAAGATCAGGCCACAGATCTAGTGAATGTCATGGGCAACGTGAATGTTGGAATTGTGGAAAACTAGGGCATACCGCAACAAGATGCAGAATACCTAAGAGATGTTTTCAATGTAAACAAGAAAATCACCTTGCAGCTACGTGTCCAACAAGAATAAATCAGGAAGAAAATAACAACACAAAAGCGCCAGCAAGAAAATTAACCGAGATGCAAAATGAGATAGACATACCTACAAGAATGTGTAGCTATTTGAACAATAACAAGCTCCACGAGGAAAGGAATCAACAACCAGAAATAAAGGTACTACGAAGTGTATCCACAAGACATCGGATAGAATGTATGTGAATAAAACATCAGCAAGACTGGAACACGTTACAGATTGCAGAAGCACTAGAAGCAGAAAAAAGATACAATGAGATAAGAACATTTCAAGCACGTATAGAAGAAGAACGTTGGAGAAGAAGAAAAGAGGAGTGGTTGAAAGATGATATTATGAAGTTAACGAACAATGGTAGCCAAGTAAAAAATAAACTAACTAAATGTGGAGAAAAACGATGGAATGGGGCACTGAAAATCAATATTATGAGAGTAATTAATAATAATGAACCAAGCGTACAAAGAATTCCACAAACAAGAATTGAGAGTGAGATCATCGAAAGAATGGAAAACGTGAAATTAAATCATGAGGATTAAAATGAAACAACAACGGAAACGATGTAAAGAGAAATATCGAAATAATAAATCAATTCGGAAATATAATGTCACAAAAGAACTCTAAATTGCTAATAAACGAGAAAAACGAAAAGGAAATGAACGTCAATGAAGAGAATACAAAAGGAATACATGAAACTACCGAAATCGAAAAAATAAAAGGAACCAAGAAGAAAAGGAGAAATGAAACCGAATTCAAACCAGCATACAAAACTTATGATAACGCGGTCTAATACTATAATAAATGCCGACGACAAGTTCACAATGAATGCAAATGTTATAGATATGAAATAAGTCGAAATGATCAAAGAAATGGACACATGAAAAATTAGCGGTATTGTGCAAAGTTATGTTACGAATATAGCAATGAAGAACATTTAGCGAACAGCTGCCCAAATACGAAAGATAAATTGAGAAATCTGCTACAAAGACATAATAGATAACAGAACAATCAAATGTATGTAAAGAAAAAGAATTTGTCAGTCTAAAATAGAGAAGTATCAATCAACTATAATAATAAGACAACAATTTACAAATAAAGAAAGGCAAAAGAATGGACCGAATAAACAGCCGGAAATTAACCCATACGCAATATCAAGAAGGCAAGTTATAGGACAAATCAGAATAATAAGAGAATTGATTGTAAAAGTAACTAATCAGGATGAAAAAATTATAATGTGGAAGCAAGTAGCAGAAAACAAATCAAGAGAAAGTGAAACACTAATGTCAACAGTACTCAGACTGAAGGAAGAGGTAATGTTATCAGAATTAAAAATAAACGATATGAAAGAGGAACATAAAAAATGTGAAATACTGATTGGATGTACAAAAGTGGTAAAGATGAAGAAGATTAAAAGAGATATGGCGAATAAAATGGAGATAAACAGTGAAGTGTAGACTAAAAGGTTCAAAAAGAAATGTATATACGTTAAAGTAGTATCAAAGTATATGAAGAAATCTATGTATAAGTAAATAAAATAGAAGTAACAAAAATAAAAATAGATGTAGATGTAGATTTTAATGTAGACATAACCAAGTATCTATGTATATGTAGTTTTAAAGAAAAAAAAATGAAAAAAAAAAGTGAAAAGTGAAAAAGCAGTCCTAACCGAAGATAGAATTTTGATAGCATGAAAAAAAAATTGATTAGAAAAATCAATGTCGAGGACGACATTTTTGCGAAGACCGAGGAAGATACCCCTAACGATGAAGACAATGACAATCAACAATAAAACAACAACGAGAAAAGAAACAACGAAAGGAAAGGAAATGGCAAGGAAAAGAAAGCTAACGGGGGTAACAACAATAAAAACAACAGAAACAACAAAAACGAAAACAAAAAGACGAAATATGGAAAACGCACTATATGCCTACCTGAAGTAGAAATAAATTGGGAAAATAATATCATGACGTTATCAATGATACTTATATCCAAGCAACGATTAACAATCAACCTGAGGGAAAGAGAAAGTATAAGAACGAATTATATGCGAAATGTCAACATCAACGGTCAGACGATAAATCAAATATGTATAGCGAGAATTGAACTAGACGAAAGAAGAAACAAAATATGTCAAGAGTTAATATTAGAACAAGAAAATCAAATACATAGACATGGGCAAAATCGTTAATGAATTACTGGATGACAAAGAAAACGCGAGGAAACCTATAGATAAAGAAAATTAAAAATACATCGAATAGAAAAATTAGTAGAAGTAGCAAAAGGAACAACAATAACTCAGTATGTGATGAAAGAAGAAAAACAATGAAAAACAACCGATAAAGAAGGGCAAATGGGAAACCGCATAAATAAAAACTGAGGAACTCAAAAACGAAATCAAAGAAATTGGCTAAAATTGGGAAAATTCGGCTGAGAGTCAAAATTGCGAGAACGAATACTAGAAGCTAAAATGGAAATATTTTAACGCGAAAATAAACTGTGCAAACAGAAGCGGTGGAATGAGGTGGTTCAACAATTCAGAACCCCTACTAAATTACAATCAGTATAATTAATGGGTATATGAGTGTATATATTGTATAAATATATGTATATAAGTATTATAAAAGCGGTATGTATAATATATAACCCTACAAATTTTTTTTAACGTTTAAAATTAGATGAGAAAGAGAATGGTGAGTATAAAAATAAAGGAAAATGAATCAAAACTATCAAGGAGGCGTAAACGGAGAAGCGGTCACTGAGATGTGGAAACAGCAGAGAATTACTTTAACAATTACAGGAAACCTACTACAAAAACAATGGACAATCAGATGATGCTGAGAGAAGTGATTAAATACGAATTATTATCATATGTTGAACATTGAAGAACAACAGAGAAGAATTACTCAAATGGAAAGATAAATTGAAAATCTAAAAACGCAGAATCATAGGCAAAGAAACGAAATACAAAGGTTAATACAACCTGTGGAAGTAGAAGAGCATGAGAAATGGACTGAATGGTTATCGAATCAAGAGAAGGAGATACAAGAGCCGGACTCATCAAGTAGCATAGAATAGAGTAGTGGCGAAGCACGTATAGATGCAAAAAGACTAAATGTATAAAAGTAAAAAAAAAATACGTAAAGCTTCAATGTATAAAAGTAGAAAAGAAATTACAAAAAAAAATAAATAAAAGTATACTATCAAGTAACAAGTATAACGGAAATCAATGAGATAATCGAAATAAACCGAAAGCCGCTGCAAACAAAGTTAGATGCGAGATTTCGATGTGGACCGTTTACAGAATTGTTAAAGGAGTCATGACAAACAGACTGTGGATATATATTGTTTACAGAGTGCATTATAAGTCTAATTCTAAATATATCTGGATTGTGGAGAAGTAGGAATAAAATCAATAAAAGAAACGCAGGAAGATCTGGCAACCATTAAAGAGATATTAACAATGAAGATAAACTGTCCGAATCAACCATGCGATTGGAAATGAAAAATCAAAATGCAATGGAACATGTGGGAAAGTACTACTATAAAAGAGAATCTTTCAAAAGATATCAACAATCAATAAACAAAGTGAACGGAAAAACAACATGAGAAAATCTGTGAGGAATGGAAAGTAAAATGAGAATATTGCACTATAACGTGAACTTGGAAGCAGATGCAAAAAGGAAAATGTGAATAAAATAAAAAGAAAGTCTGAAAAAAGTTCAAGCGATTATAACCAAATCAATGTGTAATAGAAGAGGAAGTAGAGTTAAACGAGCACTGGGAAAAGTGTAACAAAAAGAAAACAGAATTCCCAGCGAAGAAATTGGGATTCGAAGTAAAGATACCAAAAGAGGAAATGTTTTAAAAATTTGCAAGATTCTGTCGAAGAGAATGTGAACATATGGATAACCGATCGAGTATGCCGAGGAGTGAAAATTGTATATAAATATATATATATATGTATATAATGTAAAAGTAGAACCCATAAAACACTAAAATACAGATGCGTAAAATTAAAATGATAACCACCGTTAACGATAAAACTAATTGTAAAGTATAATTATAGAAAATGAATATCAGAGAAATAATTATCGAAGTAAGAGCAGACCTCACAATATTGATGATGATGAAGTTAATAAAACGAACAGAACGATACTGATAAAAAACGCAGAGATGAAAATAGTGAATAAAATAAAACAGAGATGAGAAAGTTCGAATAAATGTGACAACAATGACAAAGAAACCCCGAAGAAGACAAAAAGAAACCTTAAAACTAAACAAATGAACCACATAAAGACGAACTAAAAAGGTATATGAAAAAGGGATAGAAGAGTTCAAAAGAGTGATAAAAGAGAAAATGAAACAAGAGGCCGAAAAGGAGAAAATATAAAACCTGTCATACCAAAAGCTGAAAGCGCAAAAGGAGAAAACTAAGCAATATAAAGAGCGAGCTGAAGGATGGAAAGTGAGGTCAGAAAAAAAAATGAACAATTAAAATAAATGAGAGAAATTTACGAAATCTATTAGAAACAAAAAAAATATATATATAAATAAAAATAAGCCATGGAAAAGTATTGTTAGAATTGGTAAACAGAAACAACAACTAATTTGAAAACGAAGTGTATGAATTGGGTAGAAACAGAATCGAATAAACTAAACAAAGAAACGAATAGAGTATCCAAGCAAAGTCATAGATGTCGCATACACCAGTTGCTTAACCGAAAGATAAAAAAAAAAGAGAACTCCGAACTCAAGCGGAAGACCAGAAGATAAAAACTAGTCACGAAAACATAATTTTGGGGTTATTAAACAGAAATAATGACCAGCTAAAAAACAAAGTAGATGACTTAAACCAACGATTAATTGGAAAATGAATGAATTGGAAAAGAGGCGGGTCAAATATCTTAGCTAATAGCAAAGGCCATTTACCATCAATGCCAAGCTGGCTGGAAATAAAAAGAAGAACTTGAAGTTCAAGTTGAACAAGTCAGAAGCGAGATCAGAGTACGAGAAGAGTTATACCGCACCAAAAAGGAACAGATATTACAAGTGACCGAGTTGTCAAAAGTGATCAAAAAGTGTGAGAAATGGTAAATGGGCCAAAATAAAAAAAAAAAAAAACAAAAACAGGCAAAATCAGGGAAGCAAAAGTACCACGCAACAGTAAAAGAACTGAAAGATTTACCACAGAAATGAACATTTTTTTTTGATGATTGGAGGATGTGGTAACAGATAGAAGAGATTTTCAAACGAAACTTAATTTACAAGAAAGAAGGGAAGAGAATCTCAGAAAATTCACCACTATCAAAGTCAACCAGATGGAAAAAAAATGCAAACCACAGTGAGAAAAATCAACGAGGATCAAAGAACAAAGTGATCTACAAATCGAAATAGAAGGAAAAAAAAATAGAATATGCGGAACAAGACTCTAATGGTTACAAAGTAATGAGCGAACAAAGAGATCTTGCGCTGCACAAACATAAAACGTTACGGGAAAGCGGAAAAAAAAAGCAATCCAATCGAAAGTGAAAGATATGCAAACAGAGATCGAAAGATTAAAGATCCGAGAAAATTCTAGAATATTGGAAGTAGAAGTAGTAGACCTAATGGAATAAGTCAACCAGCTATCATATTTATTGGATGAGGAACTAAGCACCTCAAGGACGTAACAAGCTAGAATAAACGAATTCGTGAGTACACCCCCCAGTAATCTGGATACTATTAATACAGGCACCACAACCCCAAAGGGCATCAAAGGATAAAAAATGTTGAAAGATATAAAAAACGTGTGTGTAAAAAGAAGGAGTGTGTGTAAAGTGTAAATAGAAATTGTGAATAGAGACAGTGTAGATAAAACGAAAAACGAAATGTAATCAAAAAACAAAAATGATAAAAACTAGAAAAAAAAATCATAAAAAGATAACAACGAACGAAAATCAACAAAAACAAAAATCAGAAATGCAATAAAAATAACAGAAAATAATCAACAATGAAGGTTTAAATCTGCGAGACCGTTGACAATGAAAGATGGTACACAAAACCAATAAAAATTGAAGTGCGAAACAAGGATTGAAAACCAGTATAATGCAAAATTGAAGAGATAGTAGAAACTTAAATCAGCAAACAAGAGGAGGAGATAGAAAACCTGAAAATAGCGATGGAACAACAAGCACGAGAAACAGACAAAATCAAGAGTCAATAGTTTCAGTAGAGGAACCTGATAAAGGCGCTAAGGGAGAGTGTCAGATATTGAGTAACTAGCGAGAAAATGTAGAGGAGGAAAATGAATGGCTGAGACGACAATTGGGAAGCCAAAAATGGGAACAAAAATAGAGGAACTAAAGAGAGAATTAGTCATGAAATCAGCAAAAAATGTATTGGAAGACGATTAGCAAACGGTAGTAAAAAGATTCCAAAGGAAATATAGGAGAGAAAAAAAAAAAAAAAAAGTTAAATCGGGCATACAGAAAATTTGAAAGGCGAGCGATCAAACAATACTGAAAGCCATTTAAACTCAACCAATGAATTCAAGCGCTAGAAGACAATGAAAGACAGAAGAGATCGATGGAGGGAAAAGACAATATTATCGCAACGATACCCGAAAACAAAATAATAATAAGTCGCCTTCTAAAGCAGAAATGTAAGTAAACCTACATGAGAGAGAAAACAACTCATCGCTAAAATAACAATCAAAACATCCAAGTGTAAATAAAACAAATGAAACATTGGCTCAAACTCATTCTCGTTGTTACCCTCACCCTCGTCATCAAATCAACTTTACAACCAGAAATGATCCAGACAATACCCGGAAACCAAATCGAAACCAAATAGAAGCTCAGAAGAATCGAAACCAAATAGAAGCTCAGAAGAATCGAAACCCTGAAACAAGAACTTATCCAAATACAAATTCAATGCCTGAAGAAAACCCCCTTGTAGAAACATCAATCCACAGCTAACCAGAACAATTAACCAATGTCGAAGAACTCTTATCGGTTACAACAATCTCTCCTGCTTACCCAATCAAAGAAAACTCGAACACTAACCAATCTCGAAACTTACCTACAAAGCCTGATAGTTGTTGAAACCAGTACAATCTTACCCAATCAAAGAAACCTCGAACATTAACCAATCTCGAAACTTTCCTACAAAGTCTGGTAGTCGTTGGAACCAGTGCAATCCTTATCCTAATCTTCGTAACTATCTATCAAATCGTAAAAACCTGTTGAAAGCTGCAAATGCAAAGAAGCTACAAGTTAAAGAAAACCCAAATCAAACAATCAAATTCAAGAGAATCTAAAAGCAAAAACCCAATATCACAACGATCAAAGAACCAATTCTTCCAATTCAAACCCAACAGTCGAGAACCAATCAAAGACACCAAATAAAGATGACATCCCTAATCCCAACTACATAGATTGATCGCAAGCCAAAGTGACAATAACTATAACTACTATTATTATGTAAATACGTGCATTCTAACTGTGATATAAAAATTTTCGATGTATATGACCTACCGCCTTATGTGGTTTCTGCTTGAAGCTTGTAAATTGACATTACTCTGTTTCATGAATGCGTAAAAGTATTAGCTCTATATGCGTATGTATTAAGTATGTGAATGTGGCGACTAGACCAATGTTGGTCTAGACCGAGAAATTGCGGGGCGCAATTTAAACGGCCCCGGGAGTGGTTTGTTGGGCTACAAGCCATAATTTAAACAAAAATGGAAAAATTGTGTAAATTAAAACAAAATAATTAATGAGGTTTGAAAATTATCAATATGGCTGCTGTAACATAAGCACGTACCGCAAGCAGAAATCAAAAAATAAAATAAAACATTAAATAAAACAAAATAAAAACATAACAAAATTAAATAAAACAAATATTAATTAAAATCATTGAAAAGCCTACAGATGCAGAAAAAAACACAAAACCAAAATATAAAACCGCCAAAACCTTGCAAAAGAAGGTTTAGAAAATACATAGGCGGAAGCGGCGACCAAAAATTTAAATATCAGAGGGTAAAAAGAGAAACAATCAAAAAAAGAATGGTTAAACGATAAAAAATAAAAATTTACGAAATATTGAGAAAATAATATCAAAACATAGAGAAAAATAAGGAGAAAAATAAAATATTTAAAATAAAAATAAAGCAATAAAACCCCCCGAAAAATAGCCGAAAAAGGCTCAAAATACTCTGATTGGTCGCACCCAGGCATGAAATGACTATATATACAGCAGTCATTTTCATAATTTAGGGACTTTTAGAAAATTTTGTAGACACAAAATTTTTAGACTTCACTGTTTATGCCGATGTATGACAATTTTTAAAATTTGGATGCTTGACTGACAAACTTGTCGATCGTAAGTATTGTTTTTTGTAGAAATATATTTTTCTATGTTCATGTTTTATTTAATTTAACTTATTCTGGATGGCCACAATGTCTTTTGGCATCGCTCGGCAGGTCCCCCTTAACTTATTTATATTCATTTTACTTATATTAGTTTGTGGAAAGTGTTAGGGCAATATTCAATTTCCTCAGTTGATTTTGAGGAATGTTGAGGTGTTGCCTTGTCGCTAACCACCCTTCGGTGTCTGCCGGCATGGTCAGGTCTTGTCACACTGATCGCGGAGTAGGACGCCGTCGTACTTCACCGTGGCGGCCATTTCAATGTTGGTCGGAACGGTAAAAATTAATATTCGGGAAGATCGCCATAATTAAGGGGATAACATTTATGTAAATGTTTAAGTAGGAAAATTGAATTTTTAATTTAACTCCTGCCGATTATTATATTTTCAAGGGTACGACTAGTGATAGAAATTTAGGTCAACGAAATTATAAAGTAGGTTTAGATCACGTACATTGTTCGATAATCATCGTGGTGGAAAATTAAAATAAAATGATGCATTTTGGCATAGATCTGTGAGAAGATAATATAGAGATTTACGAATGGTGGTAACTGTGGCGACCATAGGAAAGTAAAGATGAGTTGTTGGACTAAAATAATGACATTATAATAATGCATTGATTTCAATTTACCATTGGCTAACGTTTGTATGAAACAAGGAGTTTTCCATAAAATAAGGGCGGAACGCTGCCCAAATTTTTGAAAAATATTTTAATAAATAACAAGTAATGATGACAGATTGATATAGGAATTGTAGAAATAGATGAATATGGACAAGCGTATAGATAGAAAGAGACGTAAGACCTTCCATCGGCAGTCAGGAACCCGAAAGTGAAAATATCATGAGGAGTAGTTCTAGAAATGGAGCTCACCTGCTCATGAATTTTCAGCTGCTATATACAGTACCAACATGAGCTTGCTCATGGGTATATAGTGGTAGGATTAAAATTGTGGGGCGTCTGGGTGAGACAGCATAGACCCTAGGAAAAGAAGGCATTTTGATAGAGGGAAATAAGCTTGAATAAGCTTTGCACAGAGTTAAACAAATTAATTGCACCCAGTACACCAGCAGGGCAATTACAGCATTAGTAATAACGCTCACTTTTTGCGGACGATCTACCCACTCGAACACAGTTCCAACGTTGCCTAGCAACGGGTGCCGAGTGGTAGCAAAGAAATATTTATATGGCGTTACCTGGGTAACCCCAGTAAGATTAAAACAAACCATAGTACCCAGTAACCCACCAGTAGTGTTGGGCCACAACGTAAACGGCCTTGAAGAATGTTTAAATGGATCAGAAACACACACGCAAATACAACATGCAATTTAAATAAACCTACTGAAACACCAATTAAACCATATAAAATCTGAGAAATAAAAGAATTAAATATAAAATAATAAACATAAAAATAAATTAAAATATTAACAAAATGCACCAAGATTCGCACGATACCTATACAAATATAACAAGAAAACACAACAAATTCGACGAAATTGAAAAAATCAATTAAAGTTCATTAAAATGAAATTTAAATCGAAAATTTTGAATTAGTAATAATTCAATAAAAATTCGAAATAAAAAATTATAAAAATAAATCGAAAAATAATAAAAATAACTAATAGAATTTGCTAGAAAATAACAAGGTCGAATTTTGTTTTACTGCATCAAATTTTACACGTCATAAAATTAGGTATATATACTGATCCATTTTCACATTTAACTTAACCATTTTTCAAACCATTTTGAAAATTTAACCATTTTTGAAAATCGTTAAAACCGTTTCGAAGTTTAACTATTTTTAGCACTATTTTGAAAATTGTTTTGAAAATCTAAACTGTTTGAAATTATTGTGAAAATCCGAATTTTTAGGTGAGAAATATTTTGGTTGGAGCCCTCTTTCCACGTCACGTTCATAGCATCTCTGTAGAGCTCTGCTTGACGGCGACGTGGGGAGAGAGGCATTTATGCTTTCTGTTATGATATTTTATGCTATTGTTTGAAAATATTTGGAATGGTTATGAAGGGTAATTCTGTTATTTTGTCCTAATTAATAAATATTATTAATATACATAACTTGTTTGATATATATTTTTCATAAACTAAATTGAAATGTCGAAATTTTTCCGGCCCACAGCCGACACATCACGCAAGATAGTAAAATCAACATAGTGCAGATGCATGTAAGAGCGTGGAAAATCGCCAATGATATGCACCCGTGAAGACTCGGCGTTGAGAAACGCAGGGGTCGTAACGTCAATATTATCCCTATAGCTGAAGCGAGAAATAAGGGAGAAGTCTCCGACTCCTTCCTCGTTTCTCACTTCTGTAAAATCGACCTAAAATTATGTTACACACGGCTCAAAATCATCACATCGAGTAGTCCAGTGGGCACTCAGTAAATATAATATAAACACAAAATGCGCCTAAGGTCTATTAAAGGGAAAGGGTACGGGGATAAATTAAATTGAAATTCGTTGATATAACTGATTCCGGGTTAATGTTTTGAAATCACTCAACTTATTACTAAAAGAAAATTAAATTCTTATAAATTAGACAAACCTATTACTAACGTAAATTAATTTCATAATTTGAATTAAATGAAGTAAAACTTATTGCCCGAAGTAAATTAACTAATATTTTGGAATAAATTAGCTAAAATTTATGGTTAAAGGTAAATTAAATGGTGTAATTATAAACGTATAAATTGTTTAAATTATTAAATCATATTTCTAAAGGTAAATTAAACAATCTCATTTCTAAAAGTGAATTAAAGTAATTCCCAAAAGTAAATTAATAAAACTTATTCCTAAAGGTAAATTAGATCAATCAAGCGTTTCTTTTAACAGTAAATTGAATGAATAAATCTTGTATCTACAAGTAAATTAAACTGATAAATCTTATTCCTAAATGTAAATTGAATTGATAAATTATATTACTAGAAGTAACTTAAACTTATGTTTGAGATAGATTAGGTGAAACGCATTACTAAAGTAAATCAATGCATATTGTGAAACGAGTTAAGTAAAACTCATCACTAAAAGTGAATTAAATACGTAGCTGAATTAAATTAGTTGAAATGACCGGTGAATTGATCGAAAATCATTGAGTAAAGTAGTCATGGGTTAAAATAAACTAATCCTCTGAATTAGCATAAGGTAATTCAATTTCTAAAGGTAAGGCAACTATAGATAAAAACTAAGCAAGTCATTGATTCAATTAATGTAAGTGAATTTGATAACAGCAAAATAAATTATAGAATAAGAATCTATTAATTTGAAATAAAACTCAACCCACGAATAAGTTATTGAGTGAGGCTGAACTAACGAAAAGTATAAGGATAGAATGACATAAATTATAAATCGACCCATCATTCAAAGGTAAACCAAATAAATAAATTGCTGAGAAGGGATTAATGTAGCTAAACCAATCAACACGAAATTCATAAGAGTCGTTGACGTAAGAGAAAGCTAGCAGTATAATACTATTCAAAAATTTATTAAGAACCTGATCATGATAGCGTCTCACACCCGTAAAATTCACAAAACCTGCATCACTCAAATACTTATGTAAATTCCAAATACAATTACATTAAATTCGTAGGCGAAAAATGACGTAACACTATAATAAAAGCCCAATGCGAATTCGAAGCGAAACGTTAATAGGCGTAAGATGAGAATCCCACAGATAAGTCTTCTTCGAAACGATCAAATAATTTCAGAATACCATGAGGAAATCAAAGACACTGGTTTTTTTTCTAAAATTAAACAATAAAATATTTAAAAATGAATAACAGAGGTATCTGAAATATTCCAAATTTGCCTCATCGCCACGCACGACCATAGTAGATGCCACGATATAATATCAGACAGTAGTTAATTAAGAACCAAAGTTATCCGAATTAGTAAACAAGTCGACCGGAAATCGTAAGTCCAAATCTTAGCAAGTTAATGCCATCCGAGAATTAGAAATTTCCGTCGACAATAAACGTACCGGATAAACAGAGCGAAGGTCATTCACTAACGCATTCGCATTAGATGACGGATGTAGACGCCTACGCTAGTGAAATAACCTAGGGCGAAGGCCAGTTAGGTATTGTAGTACAATTCGAACACAACGGATGTAGAAACGGAACCCAAGCTAAGGTAAATCTTACCAAAGGTCGTGATGTCGATGTCATTCGACTAGTAAATACAAATCGATAAACATCACTACGAAAATAGACCCGTTAAAGTCAAAGTAACACTCATCCATATCGTGAATTATCGCGTGCAACGTCAACTCGTAGAACGTAAACAACCTTAACTGACATTATGTATTTAATAGGTATTGGACCCACCCCGATAAATGGTAAGCCTTGCTCCTATTGAAATTTAGAATCAATTGATAATAAATGTTATTCAATATTAGGTATTCCGTGATTTCTAAATGAAATTTAAATAAATGGCACCACCATACGCGCGGCAAACTCTGGTTTGACGAACATTAATACCGGTAGATTTGTAGGTACAGACTCCCTCATTACTATAGCAGTAGAATTTTCTAACGCCTCGCAATTAGGGCAACCACTAAAATAGAAGTGCCGTGATTAAGACGTGGTAGATTACATAGCTTCAGAGACGCCCCACCCAATAAATCCACGAAAGATGGTACGGATAGTTAGCAGTCAATAAGTTTACCTGGTGATAGACCCAATGATAATAACAACCTGGTCGATAGTGAGTTTAGTATGCAATCTAAGTGAAATGTTCAAATGAATTGTTTTTCATTCCCATATGCCAATAACTGATTTTGGTGCGTTTTCAGAATATGCCGCTCGAATGGACCAACACCCGAATGCCCGACGAACAATGCCGGAAGGACTCACACCCAACCCCAGAAGTGTTCAATAAGATTCGACAGCGGTGGCCGTACCCCACTATCTGGAGGGTACTGGGCCTAAACAGCGACCCATGCGGACTCGCCGGACAACAATACCCGGCAGCAGAGACGTACATGAATGCGCTAGAACTCCTCACCCAATGGGAACGGGTGCAGGAACAAGTGGACCTACAGGTGGTCAAGGCGAGGATGTATCTCGCCAATGTAGAAGATGACATCCTCTCCGGGCGAATCGCAGAAGCATACCCACCTCGCCCAGTCCGAGATACCCGACGCCCATACCCGGTGGTTCCTCCGAGAAAGAGCCGAAGGAAGTCCTTTCCGAAAAAATTAGAACTCCAGAGACCCTAACAATTAATATGAACTAGTTTGATGTTTGTTATTAGTGAAATAGAAATGTTCTTTACCTTGTCTTTGCGTTTGATCATTTGTTTAAGAATATTCGTTTCAATCGATATGTTTGCTATAATGATAAAAATAACTTATATAAATTATTAACGTTAAATTTAACGAACTCATCCATTATAGTTATGGCCTCTAACCAAATATTACAAGCGGAATTAGATCGCGCGCGGAGCACAAATGCGGATTTCTTCCATCAAATACTCCAACTGACAAGAGAGGTCCAACAAATCAAAGCGACTTGGTCGGACCCGAAAAGAGTCAAAATGTTATACCACCGAATATCTGCAGCACAGAAAGGTTGGACCGAAGAGCGACAGCTCAATCAGAGCCTGCGCATCCAGATACGAGGATTAGAAGTGGCCCTAGCTGTTTGTCGGGAGGGGGAAGCGGTCACCTACCCGCTCATATTCGCCCCGACCCAGAGGGTGCAGAAGGACCCCCAACCAGTAGAGCAGGCCTCAACTCAACCAATAAATCGTCGGCCGGGACGCAAAGAACGTGCTCGACGCCGAGCTGCTCAGCAATCAAAACCGTCTCGTTAACTGTTGATAATTCACATTTCTGTCTATTTGAATAAAATAGTTGTGCTTACGGTTACAGTACTTCTTAAAAGGTGCTTACACGTAGATGTTATTATGAGTACCCGCGTCGCAACTTTAAGTCACATTCGCTCATGAATATACTTCCACAGGGACAGAGCTAAGCGAGCACAGGTCTTCTATCGACAGCTCGTGAACCCGAGGGTTGTCCGGCAACTATAGTACTAGCACATGGTACTCAATTTTTGCGGGCAATCCACCACTTGAACACATTACCAACGTTGCCCAGCAACGGGTGCCAAGTGGCGATCAGTATCATTTTGTATGGCGTTACCAGGGTCACCATGAGGATAAGCAAGATTTGAAACCCTGTAACCCACCAGTAGTTAGGGCATCATAATGTAACCCTCTAACCTTCCACTTGACGGCTAAAGTTAGTTTTCTACCGTACATTAATTTTATTCAGTAGATTGTGATTTTTACTGATTTTTTTTCATAACTCTAATTGTATTTTAATGTAATTTTGTAATTATTATAGTTAATTTCGTTATTTGTTAATAATAAATATTTGTGGATAATTTTATTCTATTATTTTATTGCCTTTCATTACCTAATATATTCGATTGGAATACATTTGGCTCACCTAAAATGACAATTTTTAACTTGTCAGCCCTGATTGTTGATAATATTTAATATGATTTTAAGATATTTTAAAAAAATATTTTTATTTATATATTTTTAATAGAGATTCCAATTTTAGATTGAACACTTTAGTTTAAAAAACAGTTAATGATTTAAAACTATGACATAAAATAAGCAATTTCTTATCTAATATGAATTTTCATACTTTTAATTAAAAATCAAATCATTTTGTTTATGTCTTTCAAAATTGTTTTCTTAATTTCTAAAATTTACAAATGTTATCTGCAGATTTTACGAATGAAAGTTTTTATTTTTTGCACATGGAAATAGTTAACTATGCAATTAATAAAGAAAAAACCTTAAGTTTAGACAACACAAATTATGGGAAATGGCTGCAATCAATAGGATTTTCAATTGGACAACGAATTGTTGAAAAGTAATTTAAAGTTGTTCCATTTGGTTTATTTATTGGTTTAGAATATCAATGGATTCATTACGACTTTTTACCGAAATAGATATTATTAAATTTATTTGTAAAGAATTTTGGTCTACAGTATTTGGTAAACAAGTCGATAATTTAAAAACTAATCATCAAGTATTGATGGGTTTTTATAAAATTTTATTTATTTTAATTTAAGGGGGTTTATGTTGTTGTGGATGAGAAATTTAAATTACTAACCCAAATTTCTAATAAACATCAATACATTAAAAATATTGATAAAGTAAGTTTTTTTGATATCAAATGTCTTATTTTATATTATTTTTCAATTAAAATTTTGCATATATTTTTTATAATGAGGAATTTATATGATTCTTATTTATTATTGTAAAATATATTTGTGTTTAAAGTATAGTAATTAAATATTAAATATGAGATGATAAAATGATGTTTTATCTTTTATATACGGATAAGCTTTTACTGCAGTTTTATTTATAAGTTTTGAAAAAATATCCATTTTAATTTGCTATAATATTTCATTCGTTCAAATGTTCAGTTAGGAAGGAATGTATCAAAATTAAACTTAATTAAGAAATCCATTTTGAAAAAATATTTAATAATGTGCTTCAAAAATACATTAACAGCTTTCGATTTTCAAAAAATTATGAGCATAAATCAACTATATTTTACTATAATATTTTTATTATATTTTCTTACTTAAAATCTCTTTCTTTGATTATTATGACATCATCGAAAAGCATCTTTCAACACAAGCAGAAGTGGGCTGGCATTTTAGAAGTTCTGTGCAAGTAAAAGGGAAGATTAATTTAATTGTTGTTCATAGTTCTCGTTTCCTTCAGTACATAGATTGGCCATCTTCTGCTTCTCATTCCTTATAACATTCACTTTCTGTAAATATGGAAATGCTGATCTTTGGTGCTTAAATATTTCTTCCGCTTCTTTCTTGCTCTTGGTTGTGATAAATATAACATCTACATATATTGCGTAGAAACCAATGGATTGTATGGTCCTAAGTGTATAGTTCGAGGTAATCCATAAATATGATTGCTAGCAAGCCTGATAGGCTAGAGCCCATTGGCTGACCTTTAATTTGTTTATATATATATTTTGATTGAAGGTAAAATAGGTATTTTCAAGAATAACAGTAAGAAGGTTTATAATATTTTCGGTATTCGTTTCCTTTATTAACAAATTGTTTTCCAATCTTCTTCTTAAGCATTCGATAGCTTTACATGGGTCGATAGATGTGTATAATGCTACGACATCAAGACTGAAGGTGTATTTGAATTCATTATGGGTGGTTTTGCCAGATTTGTTTAATCTTGCCATGAGGCAGTCGCTACTCTGGAGATGATACGGTACGCTGTTTAGTAATGGTTTTAGGATTTTTGAAAGGAGCCAACTTGCCTTGGTTGTTGGTCCATTTGTGTTCGATGCAATTGGCCTGATTTTAATGGAAGGCCCATCTTTGTGAGTTTTTATTAAATGGTAGCTTTTTGTTAGTTTTTCTTTGAGATTCATTTTTGCGGCGATTTCTTTCCCTGTCTTTCTGATCTTAGTTTCGATAGTGTTTGGTGACATGCCACTAATCTTTTTGTATGGGTTACTATGAGCTTCACAGTAACGGCTTTTCTCAATAACGCAAAATTGACCTCCTTTATCACTTGGTAAGTATACATATGGTTTAGACAGATTTGATTTATATGGTTTCCTTTTCCTTTTCTTTCGGCAACATTCATAATCTTTTGACAAACCTTTGAAAGTGTTGAATTTAGTTCTGGATCTTGATTGGGAAGGTGTAGTTTGTCAGTGTTTTCATATATTAGGAGTTTATCGATTTGGTTTTGCTCATTTGATGGCGAGATAGTCTATGTACCAAAATATGCACAACTAAATCATGATTAATTATGATCAATTGGTTTATAATTTCAGTTTCTAATATTGCCTTGTGGCATTATCCAGGGGGCATTGGCAAATTTAGGTATAATCAGTCAGGTTACTGCAGAGGTGCAGAATATTCCACATTGTGAGTAGCATTTATGAGGTCCCATGTTTTTAATTTTAAAATTAGGTAAATTTACATTCAAGCTATGCAATCCGTGAGTTGCTGACCACCGATTGCTTCAATGTTGAATGTGAAATATTCTCAATTCAGTTATTCTGTGATCATATTTGTTGTTAATAAATTACGGATATTTTTTCATTTAATTTTTAAATAAAAATGAAAATTTGACGGGAAAATGTATAATTGAATGAATTGAAATTACTATTTGATAACGTTTTTATTGTATTAGATGATAATTTTAGACATTATCGGTTTAATAATTGGGTGATTAAAGTTCAGGTTCATAGAGATTGGATAAAAAATTATATTTGAATTTCGGTGAGTTTGTACAAATTTTGCAAAAAGAAAACCTGTCAAATATATCCCTTTTTCAAAAACTTAAAAGCAACAAAGAAATTGTTGTCGATTTTTATTATTTCCAGGATATTGTGGGCATTTGGGCGAAATGGAATGGAGTATTAATATATTGAATGGCGAAAATTTGATATACGTTAGGTAACTCAATATAAAATTGTACACAAAGGTCTTGAAATTTGTTTAAACGAATCAGTTACATAGACAAAAACTCAACTCAATAAATAACAGAAAAGTAAAGAATGAAACAATATAAAACTGCTTTAAAAAATGCATCAAGATTTACACGAAATATACATAAACACTACAGGAAATTTATAAATGGGGGCATTCCTTGCCAAGAGCATAGTTATTCTATTCTCGTCTCGCAAGGGTCGGTTGTTGACGGGTCCAGATTGAAATAGCTTAATCCACTCGATCCACCCAGGACCAAATAGGCAACGTTCGCTAAAATGATACGTGAGAATATTCATCATTTAGCCCACTCCTCGAGATAGTAAAATTAAATTTAACTTATTACTTCACTAATAATCTCATGTTAAAAAATGAACCTCGGGTCGTCTTTGGTAATGTTGTGGGAAGTTACTTCGCCGGGTTGATTTAGGACCTGTAGTCTATCCGTGTAATTTGTAGACAAACTGAGTTGCCGGTTACCAAAATTGATTATTCCCTGTAAGAAAACTCGTGTATAGCTCGCCCAGAAAACTCGGTAGTTACTTTCATCATATAAGCTCACTTGTAATTTGCTGAGAATGTGCTTTAGTGTTGCTCACTGTTATTAATTGTGCCACCCGGTGACCATGAAGTTGATGTTGGGCCATAATGCTTTTAGCACAGTTGTACCCTCAACTTATTGGATGGGTCAGTTGCTATGGAAACGCCCGAAATCATAGTTGCCTGAATTTCGTTCCGAATTGTTTCTCTCAGTTCGAGCTGCTGATTTTGAAACTTTGACAGCTCGTTATGTTGTAGTATCTGTTTGGCTTGACTCGGCACGCTGACTTTGTTCCAATTCATTACCATGAAAGTATGTGACATCTTGATTTAGTTGCACTACAATGGTTTAAATAATTTTAATTTATATTTAGTTTGGGAAAAAATTATGGACGAAAACGATTATGTAAAATTGAGCCGGTTGACGCAGACTTTCCGGAGAAAGATTAACTTCTGTGGTGAACGATTAGTGTTCTGAAAGTTAATTATAGAACATAGTTCGTTTTCGGCAGGCTCTTTACCTATTTTTAATACTAATTCTAGATACTTCCATTTATGCAACAAATCGAAGCACATATATCTAGGATCCTTATTCAATAGTTTTTGATAAATTTATGATTAAATTTTAAATAATCCTATTCATTTACCCCTAAAAGAATCATAAAAGTTCGATAAAAGTTCATAGATTTAAGCAAACAAAAATAATTAATTTCTTTCTGATTTTAGATATCTGGAAAGGGAACATCTTTCGCTTTAACACCACTACTTGGTGAGAGGTGAAGCTTATGTAGGTTGCATAATATTGATTGTTCCAATTTTTAGGTCCACAATTATTCCAAAAATTTTCCCATTTTTTCGAGTATTTTCATCAAATCATGTCTAGAACCCCTCTCAGGGCGGTTGGAAATTTTTGTGTGAATTAGTGAATGCTATATGAAGGTAATAGCGTTTGATTCTTTATGTTTTTCTTTTTTATATGGTGAAAATTATTAATAAGATTTTAAAATAAAATTAAAATATCCAATTATTATTATTTAGAAACCATTCTGGCACGATTTTCTACTATAATTTAATATGGAATCAACTCAATATTTCTAATCACTACCACATTACTACTAATTAATATTCCCATTCAAGAAAATGTTATTCGAATTTCATCCTCAAATTTTAGGTATACTACAAGGTGTGTCGAAGTAACCGATTAATGATTATTGTTATTGCTTGTTAAATTGTTTATTTAGTGTCATCAAAATTATTATTTATTGTCATACTATGATGTCAAATCATTATTTATTATTATCCTATTACTTTAAACCTGGGGTTTCCACACTACGGCCCGCGAGCCGCATCCGGTCTGCGGAATGTTTTGTATTTATGAAAAAATTATGGAAATGTACCTATATCCTGCCAAGATTAGCCACCACTTATGTGGAGGTTATGTTTTCCAACTCATCACTACATTTTAAAACCTTATTACATACTTCATTGGTTGAAGTATGAATTAAAAAGGGTTGGTTGGACAAGTGAAGCAGGTGTATAATGAAAAACACATTCCACAACCGATGTTCCTGCACTGTATTATTCACCAGCCAGCTTCGTATGGTAAATATATGGATATTGGCAGTATATTGAATCCTGCGGTGAAAATAATGAATTTAATAAGATCACATGGGCTCAAACATAGCCAGTTTAGAGACAAGTTGAAAGATATAAACACAGGATTGCAAGATTTACTATATTACACTGCAGTAAGATGACGAAGTTGTGATATATTTCTGAGCAGATTATTTAAGTTAAGAAAGGAAATGAGGGACTTCCTAGAAAGTAAAGGCAAGCTTCAACCATTACAGTGGGTATGGAAATTGGCCTTTACTGCAGACATTACTAGTCATTAGCTTTTTTGAACCTAAAATTACAAGGAGAGAAAAATCTAATTTCTGATATATACACCCCCTTAAAGGCCTTTAGATCCAAACTTGTGTGGGGTTTATGGTTGGTGTAACCTTGACCCCAAATAGAACTGTTCTTGCCCCCAATAGTCACCCGTTGCCAAGCAACGTTGGTAATGTAACCACTGGTTATGAGATCACCAAAGGTGAGCACTACGAAAAGACTGCTAAGGCCCGATCTCATAACGGTTCAACGCGCTACCGATAGAAGGTCTGTGTGCGATTTCTTGTTCCGGTCTCCTTCTCGTCATGTTCGTCACACTTAATCATTACCTTTCATCCGAACCCCTTTAAAACCTCAATTTATCGCGCACTTAAATACTATCATTACCGATAAATAAATGAAACTAAAACTTTTAAGTGATTATTTATTAAATTTCAATAATTAGTCATTTGTATGTCCTTTGAGCTTCAAGGTCCGGCACTTCGCGCGTTCCATCTTTCTGGGACAACGCTGAGCCGGTTTCACAGCTGGTTTGGTTTTTTCGGTCGCCTCCCTATAGGCCAACTGAGCTGGCGCAAAAACCAGTGGCTATGTTACGGCCTTGCCTTCCTGGCAAGCCGATAACGCCACTTCTAGACCGCGGATCTGAGTTTTCAGGGCTTGACCAAGCCGTTTTTCCTCGGCCCATCCGCGTTGTGCAGCAGTTACTCTTTGGTATAATGTCTTTATCTTGGTAGGTTCCACCCAGGCTGACTTGACCTGCTGGATCTCTCGGGTCATCTGTATTAACTGTTGATGTAGCTCGGCATTTTCCTTGCGTGATCTTTCAAGGTCGGTGTTCAAAATTTGGTATGGATCTATGTCTACAATAAGGCAAATCATTATAGGGGTATATTTTATTTGTTAAAATTATTTATGTGGTAATTATGATAAACCTTTATTACACTATAATGGTTAGGTAAATCCTTCGCTATCCTATGTAAATAACTTAAGAACAAATAAACAGAGACAAAACTGTAATGTTTATTTCTATTAAATTCAATATCGACCCGAATTTCGATAATATCTATTGGAGTCTCTTCTCGGTGGGCTTCGTGTGTAGGAGTGATCTCACTCCTCTCTCAGTTTTTCGCCCTCTTCTCTCATTGCTCTAGGGAGTATTCGCTTTGGGACAGTGACGTTCATAGGCCGGGTCGGTCTGTCTAGCCTTGGGTCGTCGAGTTCGAACGAGATGCCGTATGAAGGGGCATACCCGTCCGTACTCGGGATCTTACCAGCCGCTATGTCGGAATTGATTTGATCCAAGTGACGCCGAGCCCTTTCCACTTGTATATTGGTCCGTCTTTGATGTTCTTCTAGGCGAGCCAGAACATATTCGGCGTGACCCCGAAGTTCTCGAGCCGGGTTACGGCCTGGCTCCCTTTTTATCGTGACGTGCGTTAGCTCCAAATCTTCATCGCCTCCTTGTCGGCTTGATCTCGATTCCTTTAAGGGGTAATTGAGAATCCCGCATCCCACATCGCCTGCCTGCATCTGGCAGCCGGGTTGGATGGGAATCTTACAGTAACTCGGGATTCGTCTATTCAGGAATCTTCTAAATAAAATGGTGATCATTATCATTACATAATTTCGTGAAAAAATTTTGTCGTCAGTAGATCGAAGGGAAGCATGGTTGATCGACCTTGTGTTTAATGGGGAAGTGGAGGAGCGTTAGCGGTTAATTGCTTCTTAGTTCGATTTCTCATTATATTCTTTAATCATAAGAAGAAACCAAAAATAAGCTACGTGGATATATGTTCAGGGCCGTTATGGGTGGGCGTCCACTGTATGAGAAACGTCACTCTTTCCGTCACGGTGAGGGTTCATTAAGTGGAAAAAATGGATTCATTCCTTCAGATAGGGTCTTTGTTAATCACAGTCTTGGATCATCCCGTCAGATATATTATTTCTCTAATAGAACCTCGGGTCTTCCCATCGTCCGGGCCATCTATTTCCTGAAACCTCGTATCCTTCCCTCACATAGAATATACCTTGAACCCTCCCATCACATAGCATAATCGTTTAATAGGCAGCGATGTCACTCTAACATATGGTGAATAGACCTTGATTTGACTCTATCGTTCATTCGACTCTATCATGCAATATATTTATTCAATAGACATTGATTCGATTTTATCATACAATATTTATTCAATAGGCATCAATTGGACTCTGTTATACAATATATTTATTCAATAGACATTGATTCGACTCTATCATATCATATATTTATTCAATAGACATTGATTCGACTCTAACATATAATAAATTCATTTAAGGGACGTAAATTTGTTCTATCATAGGACATATTCATTTAATAAATCTCGATTCCATATGGTGTGTTTATTTAATAGACTTTGGTTTAATCCTATCATATGGCATTCATTAATGAACCTCGATTCCTCCTACCCCTTAGGGTATCTATCTAATAAATATCGATTCTTCCTATCATGTCGTATACTCGTTGGATAAACATCGGATCTTCTCGGTTTTTTTCCTAGTTGGTAATCTCGTTCACTGAGTGGTAATACCGGATCGATGGAACAAAAAGGTAGTATGTCGTGAGCATGAAACAATTTATTAAATTTTGTAAATAATTTAATTTAATCCCTTACCGTTCCTATTACTAGTTTTTTTCTCCATGATTACTACGTCTAGTTCTGGGTCGTCCGCTCGTGTGGATGGACCTCTCATGACCGCGGAGTATCCTTGTTTCCTATTGACATTTGTATTCATTTTAAAATCTCCAAATTTTCTGGTTATGCAGCGAAATGACAGGCTATTTATATCGTCATTCGCAGGCATGCATGGCATTTGAACACACCCATGTTCAATTTTCTGTCTGTAGTGGCAAACCTAGCAATGGCATGATTCATATTCTTATTGACAGATTGTTCTAGAGTTATACCAAACAATCTAGTGGCATACTCTTCTCGCATTCTCTCTGCCATGTGGCAATTTCACTCCACTCTAATTGATCAATCTCGCCGGGTGTATCTCCACTGTCCATAATTCTTTCTTCTCCGGTTTCATCGATCGGGGAAGATTATAATAAATTGGTTGTTCTACGAACTGCTGTCATTCCAATTTCTAATGGGTTTCATTTACAACTTCTCCTACGGATATCATGGCTATCCTCCCAGTCTTCCGTCTTCGCGGACGGCAGAGTACGTTCAGAATTTACTATATTCGACCTCCACGTATGGTACAGTATGATTATTCCTGCAAATATCATTTATGTATTTTTATGTAGGATTCGTGGTTGGATTATATTCGAGCCGCAAGCCCATCTACGGTTCCTGCAAGAATCATGATTTCAGATTCATCCTACGACCCCATTTATTCTCTGCTCAATTCACTCGGTATCCTGACAATCGTCTTTTCAGGCCTTTTCGAATTTTCCTTAATAATTATGAATTTTCTCCTAGCGTATTATGAGTTATTTCTTTGTTATTATATGTGCGATATCAAATATTTTTCATTTTTATCGGGTAAATTAAGTCTAGTTGATTTCATAATCAGGCATTTCATTGAATAAATTAGGTTTATTCGATTACGTAATCTGGTTTAGTTTAGGGTGGTACTTAGATCTGTGTAGTAATTTCATTGTTAATTTTGTAAGAAATAATTATTGGGCTTTGGTGATCCAAACTGAGTTTGCATTAACTTTATGAACTTGATGCTCACTCTCTATTGTTGTGAGGGTAGTCGCTAGAGATCTAATTATTAACTCTAAGTATTTATGTTCGTTTCAAATGGTCCTTGCGATAATCGCGGGTAACTTAAATATTAATTTATAATTAACTTGTTTATTTCAAATTGTTATGGGGGTAGTCGCGGGTGGCCGAAATATTAAACTATGGTTAGCTGATTTACGATCGTCTTAACTCAATATGGTGGTAGTCATCGTATAGGTCCTTTATTTATTAAATTTCAGTTATGGTGGCGGTTTCTAAGTTCACTCTAGTTCATCGTTTTCGGGGAAATAGTCAATTTTACGGATTTTAAGTGCGGCTTTGTTTTGCCCTCCTATCCTAGCTTAAAGATTCATCTAGAACAGTTTATTTATTTAATGACATAACAACCATTTCTGATCCCTCTCCGCTCTCTTTCCCTCATTTGACCTTAGGGAAGTATATCGATTTTATGATTTTATGAGTGCCCATTGGACTACTCAGTGTTTGTGATATTGAGCCGTTATGTGAGAATGATTTTATTTTGGTCGAATTTACAGGAAATGAGTGGCAAAGGAGCACCTAAAAAACTACTGCCTCGCCTTCCCATTTTCCCTTATAACGGATAGTATTGACGTTTAGGTCGTGAGTTGTTCACGCCGTAACCTTCACGGGCACAAGCTATTAGCGGATGAACCGCACTTACACAGCTTGAATTATTGTGTAGATTTTACTTTCTTGTGGTGTTGTAGCGGCTGTGGCCCGGAAAAATTTCGACATTTCGAGCATATCGTTTGAAAGGTTTATTTCGTTATAATTGGTATAATACAGTTGTAAAATTGATATCATCTCATCATCCTGGCATTCATCAATATCATGCTCGATAACGTTTCCCCACGCAGATGCCCAAACAGAGCTCACTTGAGGTTGTTTGTGCGCTGCGTGGAAAAAGTTTCGAAATCGTCCACTTACAAAGTTCAAAAATTGCTTCGATCGAGTAAAACGAGTTTTTGATCTCTCAAAAATTTGGTTAAATAACGAGTTAAAACTCTGTGAAATTGAATCGGTATATATACCTATTGTGTGACCCTAACCTTGCGTGTTAAATTCAATGTGGTAAAACAAAATTTGACCTTGTGATTTTTTGTATATTCTAACTCTAATTTTATAATTTTCATGATTTAATTTGACGATTTTTGTTTTTAACTTTCAAATGAATTGTTTCCAATTCAATTTATTTAATTTTAGTTCCAACCTCCATGAACTCTTGCTTTTCTAGTGAATTGTCAAATCCTGGTCAAATTTTCGCGTTCTCATGTTATTTCTGTGTTTATTTCGTGCGGATCTTGTTGCACTTTGTTATTATTTTAATTTATTTTTATGTTTTCATTTTTATATTTTAACTATTTCTTTCTCGTATTTTAACTTGGTTAATTGATGTTTTTATGGGTCTGATTTTAAATCTGCGTGTTGTGTTTGCGTGTTATTACCGATTCATTCAAACAAAACTCTGTTCTGGCCCAACACTTGTCTTGTTTTTGGAACAAATACATGCCAACAATTTGACACAATTTCAGCATTACAAACAATAACTGAGTTCCACAAGTCATTTGCATGTAAGATCATCAAATACCTCCAGCTAAAGTCTCAGGAGCGATTTTCTGACTTGGATTCACAGGCAGCAGAAGTGCGACCAGTTGTCCAAACGAATTGCAGTTGGAAGTCATTGAGTTGCAAACAAATGTCCTCCTTAGGGACAAATTCAAAACGGGACAGGTGGATTTTACCAGTTTCTTCTCAAGGAAAACTTTCCTAATGTCAAAACTTTTGCTTCAAGGTATTTTTTGATCTTTGGAACAACATACTATAGTGAACAAAAATTTTCAAGAATAAAATACTTGAAGAACCATTTGAGAAAGAACTTGTCCGATGATAATCTAAGGTCACTGTTAATGTTAAGGGCATTAATTTAGATATTCGGACTTTGAGTATGTACTCGGCTTATGAACTGCTGTTTGATAGTTAATCCGGCCGTCAGAATGAAACGTTTGGAAACCCTTGCTTTAAACCAGGGCTTCTTAAACCATCGGTCGCGACCCCATTTGGGGTCACGTAGCAAAATTCTGGGATCGCGAGAGATAAAAATACAATTTAACAGAAAATGTTTTTGAACTTGTAAAATTATTGTTATAAAGATAAAATAACAATTATCGTAGATAAATATATCATAAAATCTTCTAGTTCGGAAAGGTTGTTTGTACCTGCATTTCTATTAAGAGTATTGTAATAACTTGAATAACATTTCCTATGAATTAGAAGATGTTATAGGAATTTTAAAAAAATATAAATTTATTTTTCTTTTATATTTGTATGGGGTCGTCAAGAAACTCGCAATCATAAATGGGGTCGTGAATTACAAAAGTTTAAGAAGCTCTGCTTTAAACTATTATTTATTAGTATGATTTGGCTTTAAATTACTATTTATTATTATATTATTGTTCTAAATTACATAATATTGATTATACTATAATTTTATTTGACGATATTAATTTGAATGTACAAATTTAATTTCATTATAAGATAATTTTATGACAATCTAATTAATAAATAACAAGATTTTTAATTAAAGTAAATTCTAATCAAAAATTCAATTTGTGACAAAAGAAATTGCAGCACCTAAACCAGAACAGGATCAAAAACTTTCACATCAAGAAATTCACATTTGTTCTTAACAATAAAATAAATATTTAACATTAATACTGGAAACAAAGAAACAAATATTTTAAACTTATAATTATAATTTAAATACTGAATCATAAAATATAAAAAATTATACTATAATTGTAAAATACCAATTAATAGAATCTAAAAACTATCAAAAATTTTAAATTATAAGACAAGTTCCATATTTTTAATTTGTATTTTCCCAGGTGGTATTTATTGAAGTTTTCTAGTAATTTAAATTTCCTCAACCTTCTGGAGGTTGTAATCCAGAAAAAACCGAATATTTCACAAAAAAAATTCTTACTTTACCACCTACTTTTAAACTTCAATAAAACATTAAAATGATCACTTTTTACTGTAATTATTCATTTAACCTGTTATCCAAACAAAGACTACTAATTTTTTGAATTTTATCTTTCATGTATATTTCAACTTTTCGTACTTTCGCTACTTTGTTGGAATCACTTGAACCGTTTTAATATTTTTATTAAATTTGTCAATCAGATTTCACATTATTACTTTTTAAAGAAATACATAATCGAATTCGGTACAAATTTAAATTAATTTTATACTAATTATATGATTCATATGGATTTAAATTTTTGCATTTTAAATGATTTATCATAATGTTAAGAAAATTCTTTTTTTATTCAATTAATTTTTATTCACATTATAAAAGTTGATAAAGCCTGTTTCAAAAATTTTTATAATTTGAATAAAAAGAAATTAAAATTGCTCGATCAATGTTGAAGATAAAAATGTTTTGTGCAATTTAATCGTAACGATTTTTTATTGCAATATTTTAATTTTAAATCACAAATTTTTGTCAAATTACTAGCAAGCGTGTACATGTCATCATAACAGAATATTCTCACGGCTGGCTCATGCGGCGGCCATTTTCAGATGAATCTGGTACTTAACAAATCATGTTCAAACAGATGTCTAAAGTGCCACTAAAGCACTGCAAATTTCGCCTTCGTTGAAATTTTTCTCATCCAATAAAGTAAATTCCAAATAGTACTGAAAGATTAAATGCAAGTATAATTTCGGATTTCTCTTTTAATCTTTTCATAACGTCCTTTTCCTTATAATTGTAATTTTATGGTTAAAATCTTAAAAATTCTCATATCTGATAAATTAAATCGTTTTTTGTAATTGATTATTCCAATTTACTATCGGGAATTTCAATGTTAACACAACTATTGTAAACTCTCAACGTCATACACTAAGTTTTGAAATATTCATTACACTAGTTGCCATATTTTTGTTCCAAATAGTACAAAACAAAGATTTTCTTTGTGGAACCGTTAATCAATATAGTCGACATCATTGTAAATGAGTCTGAATATGAATTATACTGTTGTATAATCACAGAACAAAAATATTGACCCATGTCAACTGTTAAAATAACTATTTGTGATGACTTGATTTGTTTCGGTCTTTTTATATTACATTCATATTATATTCTTTTAAATAACAAAATTGTGAAATTGTTGCAAGACAGAATCCTATTTATCCATTCATTCATATAATTTATATATATATATATATATATATAACTGAGCACTTAAAAACTAGGTTGGTAATAATTAGTAAAAGCTGTAATCAATAAACCAACATAACTATGACAAATGTTAATTTGAATCTAGGCAAAATTAGCATAATGAGTCATGCAGCATTGTTTAAAATTGGCTTTCTGTTCAATTGGAATATTGATAATTTTGGTGTGTTGTCATTGGTTGATTACTTGGTTAATAATTGACTATTCTGTTATTTACTTTTCTCTAGTAAAATTAAATATCGATTCAAATATGAATGTGGCTTTTATAGAAAATATAGGAAGACAACTGCAATAAAATTAACAAAAGTTTATTATGAATGATTTCAGAAATTAACACTAAGTTTGGGTGAGTGGTAGTTTAGAATAATGCAGTTTTAAGTTCCATTACCAATTGTAGTGTATAATAATTTAATTTATAAGAATGAAAAATATAACAGATTTAAAATAATATTTTTGTCGATTATTTAAAAAAATAATAATGAATAGATAAAAAATTGGAGTTATTATTGCGTTTATTCTTGTGATACCAAAAATCACGAATCAACATCGAAACCGGTTCATTATTACAACTGAATCTTGTTAGTAGGTTGATGAGAGCTTTGAATTCACCAACATTGTTACAAGTTTCATAATATCTTGCTTATAATGTATTTTTTGATGAAGTTTCGTGGGATTGATTTTGATACCACAAGAAACACTTAAATACTTCTTTAATAGGAAGCTTATTTTTAGGAAGTACACTTGACTGACCAAATATTCCACGGCGACAACTGAATCTACAATTAAATTAAAATAATAAAGTATTTAGGTAAATTACAAATATAGCATAAAATTATGTTATAGCTTATATAATTTAGAAATACAGATAGAATATCGAATAAGCGCTGTATGAGACAATGATACATTTAAATGAATTATAATTTCTTATTTTTATGAAATACGGTAATAATGAAAGGTCAGTACCAATATGTTATATTTTATTCTGGTAATTTTAAGAGGGAATAATGAATCCATTAAAATGTACATAGATATATCAATATTATATGCAGGTCTGATCTAATACGGGCGACCTAAACATATTCTAAAACACTTAATGGTTATAATAGTAATTTTAATGTGTGATTGGCAACTTTTCCCACTAGAAACGGTATAGGTTGTGAAAATCGACCTGCCCTAACGAACAGTTATCCAGCTCTTCCTTCTATAAAGAGTTATTATGCAATATTTGTAGTTCGTAAGTTTGTTAAATTTAAGAGCGAAAAAATTAACCCTAGATAGAAATCTCCCAATATATTTTGATTACTAGCTTATTTGATAATTGTAATTCGAATTTGAATTGGATCCAAGATTATAAAAATATTCTTCTCGAGGACCGATATACTTTTGCAAACATTTGAATCAATTAACTTAGCACTTTTTCTATTCCGATTGTGGTATCTCTAAAAAACACATTTGTATTAACGAAAAACCCTTAATTAAATCCACGATGTTGTATATCGAAAAAACGATGGAAAGAATTAATAAAAAATTAAAATATATATTTCTACAAGAAATTTCATAATAAATAAATAATTAATTAATATAAATTAAATTAAATATTTTTACTAAAAATATCAACGTAGATAATGGTAACATTAAAATAATTGCATTCAAGCACGGAAAGGCATATGCGTATACACGGTAACGAGATAGAACTAAACACACCAACACAAATTTGGTATAAATAGACGCGTGAATTTCATTTTGAACAACTTGTTGTTAAACTTGTTTAAATACTTGTCACAATTTTCTTATTTGTTCTGAAATTCAATCTTAGACCACGCTGGCAGTTTCATTTAGTTTTGAGATGAGTTATTTTTGTGTAACTTGATTTTATATGATAATTTTTTCTAATTAATAAACTTTCTTTATACAGTATTTGCTCATATTACCTATAAAATCGAATTCATCAATAGCAAATGACATGAAGCTAAAAGTTATTCTCGATCGATCCTTTAATGGGCTCCGAGTGGAAATATCGATTAAGGAGACAGTTGATTGAATTGGCACTGAAAAGTCCAAGTCTTTTTTTGGGCTGAGCTAGCACTTAGCCTCGTTGTTAGAACTACTAATGGTGGACAGAAAAATTTGTCGATAGTAACACGAATAAATTATATAGGAGGTTGTTTGGGAAATGAGATAGTTAAATAAGGGCTCGATGATTTGATTTTTTGAATAATTGTTTCAATGAATATAATAATTAGAATGTTTAAAGAGAATGTTACAGGGTTGAATTTATGACGAAATCCAATTGTTATAAGGAATAAATAAATTAGGAAATTTCCCATAAAATAAGGGTAAAACGCTGCGCAAATTATCTAAAATAATTCAATTACTATCAAATTTGAGAGATAAGGGTAGATCCAAGCTCTAAATTGGGGAAGATACATAAGTAAATAATAAATAAAGTGAACCAATTGACATAAGTATCGCAGAAAATAGACAAGCGTATTTAAGGGTATAGAAAGAAAGAGACGTAGGACCTTCCATCAGCAAACAGGAACCGGAAAATGAAAATATCACAAAGAGTAGTTCTAGTAATGGAGCTCACCTGCTCAAGGATTTTCAACCACTATGTACAGTAACAACACGGAAACCACCTTATGTGTATAGGTGAGATAGCGTAATAACCTTGATAGCGTTAAGGTTAGAGTCCATGATAAATCAAACCATAAACCTAGAACATTAAATTTAAATAAACCCTAATTACCAACAAAATAATGACCGTATATTTTTTCGTCAAAAGCCAACCATTTTCGAAGTTTAATCAAACTTTTTTACAACTTTTTATAATAATGTAATTAAACAAAACTTAACTACAATGCAAATTGATATTATTAAACAAGCCGTGACTTTACACAAATACATTTCAAAAATCCCATCATAACTATATAGTCATTCGAAAATTAATATAAGTAATGAGTTATCCCCTGTGGGGAAGCTCCATAACTGGTAGTGAGTTAAAAAGCTAAAAATATATTTTGATAAAAATCGATACCAGTTTTGTGAGAACCATTGAAAATCCCAATAGTAAACTAGTTTCGAGCTTTTGCCTTTATCAGTAATATACAGGAGACACAAAGATTTCTCGTTGCACCAGGTAAGTAAGTATATAACAAAGATGAATCAACACTATTGTATACTTTTTATGGTACATTGTAAATCACATCACTTGCTATTTAGCTTATGGCAACATAAAATCTTCAAAACTTGTAAACATAGAATATGAATCCCATATACCCTTCTATGAATTACTACCGTGTTTTTCCTATTATAAGCGGCCGCTAATATTATTTTCCGGCGAAAAAAGTGGGGCATCTCTTATACTTTTTTTACCGATTACTTAAAAAATCATAATACATTTTAATATTATAATATTTCAAATGTTTAAAAAAGATACAGGCATTTTAATCAAACACATTTACAGAATTTTATTCATTTAAAAGCCTTTGAAAATTTTGAAAGATTTATTTAATAAATTCTTTATTGATATGTATGCATGTATAATAATTGCATATTTATAGTTTTTATTTATATGGTATTTATATTTACTACCGCTTACATTCGGATGGTCGCTTATTTTTTTACAAGCAAAAAAACACGCTACCTCTTATATTCGGGATACCGCTTATAATAGGAAAAACACGGTAATAACACAGAAGTATTGATTTTATTTTAATTTTAGTCATCCGACATTTTAAATCACCGTATAAATTATTTATAATCGAAATTTATTTAAATATTTTTAAATTAATTTACATCATTTTAACAAATTTATTAAGTATTATTACAATAAATGTTTGACTTATATTTTTGATAGAAAATCGTTAAAATAGTCACCAAGCTCAGGTGAAATAATTTCAAGATCATTTTACATAATTTCTCACTTAATAAAATCATAAATAAAAATGTACTGAAAACTCATAATAAAAATGTCCATAAATTATGTCTTGTCCAATGTCAAACTGAAAACAGACACGTTGGCCTTGTAATCTGAAATGGTTTTCTTTATATATTCGAATAAAATCACTAAAAAATTGTATTGTGCGTATTCCTGAACAAATTAAAATATGTATATAAAAATTTTATTTTTTAAAATTTTATGAGATTGTTTTTTCTTAGCGGTAAAACCGAAAATTGGTGTCAATTTGTTAGATGAAAAAACAATATAAATTGTATCAGATTTCATGAAAGTTAAAACAAACATTTTTAAAAAGCTTTGTTTAAAATTCGTATTAAATAAATAACAAAATAGCGATCTTTAGCTGACAGGGGAAAAATCGAATTTAATGGAGGTCTGAAATAATTTAGATACTGTTTGAACATTTAATTCCAACCATTTATTTTATATTATATAATGATGATTTCCTAGTAGTAGCATTAATTCACAATAAAATAATTAGTAAATCATATCTTAAGCCTTTGTTATAAATTTCAAATTTATAAAAAACTGAGAATATAGAATATCTTTTTGAAGAGGAATATTTCATTATTGAAACTTTTCATTTTTTGTTTTTAATAAACTTGAAACTTGCAGCTTATTATATAATTATTTTATATTATATAATTTATCAAATGAACTCGAGAGTTTCCTATGTGTTTATTTGAAACTAAAAATTATTAAAAATACAATAATTTTATTGTATTTGAAATTAACGATAAAAACAAATACTACTTTTAAATTATTAAAAATCGGGAAATAAATTTCGGTAAAGAAAAATAATAATTTGTCAACAGTATATGCCGAATGCTACTTCTGTGTAGAAAAATGAATGTCCGTCGTCTGTGGGTAAATCGTATATCTGAGTGAGCCAATGACTACACAAAAAGAGAATAGATTTTTTATGACTCAAAATCCCATTTAAAAACAATATTTTGACTCCAATGATTTGTTTAAAAATATTTTAATTTATAGAAAAAATTGATTATGATTTATAATGTCGAAATAAATCATAAAAAATAGATAACAGATTTTGAGACCGCCTGGTTTCGAAATGTTATCAGTTGTTAAATTAAATTGCACACAAATTAAATGACTTTTTTAACAGATTACTAAATATAAATAAATAACATCTTCAATGATACAGTGTTCTGTTTGGGTTTAAATAAAATTTCATATTAGCAATTTTTTAAGTAAAAATTATTGGATAAATTTTTGATTATCTACATTTATAACTACAAAACACACAAAAGTTGGCTGCTAGAACATATCAATATTTTGAAATTTATTGAAACTCAAATCTCAAAATATAGCGTCATAGCAAAAATGTACAATTCCCACTTTGAAAATAAACATCCCAAATATTGTTGAAGTTAATAAAACCAATTCTAGGGGTATAATGAGTCTTATTTTTTTGTCAGAATAGACATATATATACTGTTTTGTATTTTTCATTTTGTTATTCATTTAAAGTCTGTTATTATTATTATTATTATTATTATTATTATTATTATTATTATAGCGGTATACTAACTACTAAAAGTATTATTTGATTATAGCACACACATAGGAAATAGGTATCTTAAATTTCTTCTATCCCCGCATCCGTCTAATAGAATTTTTAATTTATAGATAATAATTATAAAGTTTGTAAAATATCATATTTCTGTAATAACAGATCAGTGCCCAGTAACAAAGCATTGGATAATAGAGAGGTTTGCGTAACAAGAGAAATTCATAGAAATGTTATCATTCATTGAAATTATAGAAAAAATGATACAGTAAGCGAGCTTGACACCATTCATCAGTGTCAGGCTGCTTTATGTTAAACGGTATGGAGAAAGCGCGCACGAAACGCAAGCAGGCCTAGTGATAAATACCCCATATGAGTCAGAACTGTTCTAAATTCTCTGACCAAATGGTATGCACATAACGATTTCAATGCGTTCAGTAAGTACACAATTGATAAACAACTCGCTTCTCGTGTGCCGCCGAGTCTTTATTTGTCGATATCACAAAGACTGCTTTATTTAGTTGGAAAATTTCCTTATTTTTACTTTGCCCACGTGCTTCACTCTTGATAATTGCAACGTTTCATCATTCGTAATAGATGAAATCATTTCTCGTTAAATTAAAATTGCGGCTAAATTCACAGTTCGCATGGTAAAGGTTAAATATGCTATTCATATTCTTATATTATTCATAAAGCAATAATAAATTTATAAATAATTCTGAGGTATTTTATACAATTCAGAACATGTAATATAAAAATAAATATTATAAAATAAAATTAATGTTAAATGTTTAATTTTTTTAATTTACTTTTCTAAAACCAACTCACCAAATATTGTAATATTGTCTGATGTATAAAATTATTCTATAAATTATTTATATTGATAAGGCCTTGGCAATCGGCGACCGGTGAGCTTATGGTGACAACAAAGATTGTAAAATAATATAATATATATTTTTTGTTGAAAACTTGATGCATGATATCGTTTTAACGCCAACTAGAGCCCGTGCCACTGATACGTTGAGATATTAAACCTTTTGGTGGAAGTTATATAAAAATACATAAATAAATTTAGAGGTGCAACATTTTCAAATGCAAAACAGGTAAAAACTCAAAATTTTTAATTTAATCAAAAATCAATATTTTACCAGTAGAAAATAATAAAGTAAAGAGTTAAATACGCATAGTAATTAAAATCTGATGGGTGTTCCCGGGTAAAGGTATTACAAAATTAAAAAATAATTAATTAATTAATTAATTATTCAAAAAAATTTGTGGATAATCTCGAATTGATCAGGCACATTGGTGGCCTATTAGATTGAGGTTTAATTAGGGCTTGGCAACTATTTTGGATATTTGAATAATACAGTTTCCGGAACTGTTTGTGAGATGACTAGCCAATTTGAAGTGGTAGTTAATGGCTGAAATTCTGGTATTTAATCATTGATTGGCTTTCTATTTAATAGTATAAATGCAGAGGTGAACAACAAAATATTATGAGAAAATAGTGCGACAGAAAAATATCAAGAAGCCAAGGCGAAAACTTATTGTTGCACTCAAAGCATCAGCTGTTCGAAGTGTAATTTGAGTAGTTTACCCTTGACAAAATTACTCCATTTATGTTATTGATTGATCCAATGGAGTCAGAAATCCAAATCATATCGGAACATTTACTAAAATTTATTTATCAAAAATAATTTTTGGTGGCCCTGCAATTCAAAATTTTATGTTAGCCTTACCCTAATAGTTTACTCAGGCATGATTCTTAAATAATCTAGACTGTCTAATTTTTACTCTTTGCAAAATCGAGAAATTATTTGAGATAAATTAAATTATATTTTTATTAAAATTTTATTTTATAACTAATGTTTAAAAAATTAATTTTTCCCAATAAGTCGCACTATTAAATTCACAAATATAGTCTGTCATGTCTAATTTTCCACTTCTTTTGGTTGGCCTCAAATCTAACGGGTAAAGAAATCCAAAAAAATTGAAAAAACTGAAATCCAAGATGCGCAACTAAAGTTGAACATTTTATAAATGATATTTTTCCAGAAAATGAAATTCTTTTTTTATATCTGATAAGAAAGGAAATATTAATGTGGATAAAAGTATCGAAGACCCTCAAGAAAGTGAAATTGAAATGAGTGATTTTCGGAAAACTATCAGTTAATATAGAAGACATTTATTATAAATGATGAAAAATTTAACCAAATATTCTCTTTTCAATGTCGAAGTTTATTCCGTGTGAAAATTTAAAAAAAGAAAATCAAAAACTACCAATTAATTTTCATTTTTAAAAATAAATTTCCCATATTTTTGTCTAATTTTGAAATTCATGGAAAATTGTACAGGATATATTGTATATTAATTCTGTAATATGAGTTGCGTAGCAACCCTTTACCATCCAAAGCAGGAATTTTCCAAAAATCTAAAATAAATTAATCATATTAATTAAATATTTATTAATTCGTATTACAGAACAGGATTATTGGATTATCTATGACTATTTTTGTATAGATTTAATAATTGATTTGATAAGCCAATATTAGTTTTGGGTGCCATGAGGCATCATAGGGGCACCATAGGGGCATCGTGGAATTATCTCCTTGTTGCTAATGTGAGCTAATTGCAACAAATCTCATTTTTGGAATTATTCAATAAATATTTGAATTTTGTTTATTAAATTTATAAACTTTCTATTTCAACTCAAATCTATACAAATGTGTAGAATTTTGAATAAAATTGAATTGTCAAAAATCGACATGTAAAATAATTAAATGATTATAATTGCACTCGAAAATTTAGCATAAATAGATAAAAAACATTTATTTATAAATTTTAAATTTCAGAATTAAAACAATTTGAAAGGTTTTATAATATGATTATTATTATTTGAATTTTCAAAGGAGGGGAGACAGTAGCTCCTTTAAAGTTCAATTTCTAACCTAATGAGTTACTTGTTCGCCAGATGTTAGAAATGAGGATCACGTACTCGAAGCGTTGCATGTTTGTTTCTGATCATAATTTTTTTTTAATATGTCACTTAAATTTTATTCAATGTAGCATGCGAATTTGATGTATAAATGCAGTAATTAATTCTAATTTTGTTGTTTTAAATAGATTCGGATGTTGACCAAAAACTAGGGTCGGCTTAAGGAATGAGTCAATTGTGTACTGGCTCGGGTTTCAGATCTTAGGAGGTGCCATAATTAATTAGTAAGGAAATTAGACGAACTCGGTGCTCTACTCCTACTGTCTGCTCTTCAGCAGAACTAAGGTAAGATTCATCCGGTTCTTGATTTCAATGAATTCAACTGCAGCCACTTTTAAGGCAAAAGCCTGATAAGATAGAGTCAAATGGGCGACCATATAGTAATAAATGATTTTAAAAACGATTATTTGCAGTTGCATAAGAATAAAAAATTGTGTATTAGTGATAAAAAGGATTGAACTAAGGGTTGATTCAGATACGGGGTTCAGATGGTTAAGAACAGTACTCAGCAATGAAAGCAAAATACGTGTTCATGGCATCTCAGAAATTTTAATCAGACATCTCGGAATCTACCAAAACGTTGTCAGTGATGGAAACATAAGCATCTCCCTAACTCTTGTTAAATCAACAGAAAATTGAATAGACCTCCTAACCCGAGTACCATTAAAGGGGCTAACTCGAAGAAAGCCGATCGGAGGAGCAGTGTTCAGCACAGACACCGCAAGCATCATTTTGGACTGTCCTTGTTATACATGCTCTGTTGTAAATGGTATGGACCTGAATTTCACAATGAACTCATTTTGAGATCCGAAACCTTGGAATTTCACTTAGTTTTTCATAAAATATATAAATAAAATTTATAATTTATTTTGTATTATATTGTATTAATAAAAAAAGTTAAACATATAAGTATCATTCACTTGCGTAGAACCTAACCCTATACCTCACATTATATTTGGGTTCAAATTAAGACGATTTGATTTGTGTTAAATTTTGCTGGAATGGAGCTGTGATATAAACCGAGGCTATTCTGTATTTATCATTTGTTTATCATTGTTTGTTATGCACGTAAATATATTTAAACAGTTTTTAAATGTCTGTTCATATAACTGAAATGCTGTCAAAGTATCAATACTTTAAAAAATCTATCTAAGAAGAAAGACCACGAGAAACTATGTGGTTTGTCATTAAAAGTTTCCAAATGTAGATTAGATTACACCTAACAGATTTTTGTAAAGTGTCGAGCCAGCTGCTCTATTGGAGTCGGAACCGGTAGCAAATGTATGGGCAACTGTTAGATCAGAAATACAGTCCGTTGACTTTTATCATGCCGACTATGTACACTTTCTAGAAAGCTCCTAAAAAATGCCAGAAAAAATTAATGTACACCAAGGTCCTACTATGCAACTATTCTGTATGCGTCTATTCGCTCTTGCTTCGGTTTTAAAAAACCAAACATCCGCTTGCGTTGGGTCTCTGTTATGCGTTGTTAATTTCTTTTCCTTGTATTTTACAATTATCATACAAGTATCACATATTTAATGCAAATTCTCGGTCCCAAGAGATCATTTATATGGAATAATAATTATATATATATATATTTATATATATATGTGTGTGTGTGTGTTGATATTTTGGATTGTTTTTTTCTAATTCGTATGAATGTATTAAAAAATCCCCATAATTAGCATGACATTATTTTGTTCTTTTCATATTTCCTTTCAATCACTGTGAATAATTGTATAAAATTAGGCGTCAGTTTATGGACAGTTTTTGTACATTTTGAGTTGATTAAATTATGTTTACTAACAAATTTATATTTCAGAAATATTTGTACACCAATATAAGCAGTAAGCTAAAATATTCCCGGAAGGCTTTAACACTAGAAGTAAAATTTAACATACTTAAGTGATTTTATCATGCACATAAGGCAGTAGATATCGCAAAGGCTCTAACTTTACTAGTCAGAACAGTTCAAAGTATTTAGAACTCGGATGCGTCAAAAATAAAAGAAAGTGCAAAAGAATGCTACGCAATTGTTATCCCAACAATGAATACTCAATAGACTTAAATGGAATTACGTCTAATAATATGAATACAAAAACAAAATTTCCATAGGATACCTTTAAGTAAGATGCTCATTAAATCGAAAGCAAAATTATTCTTTGATAGTTTAAGGTTTCAAGAACCCAACACAGCACAAACACAAAAGATGAGATGAGTTTTGAAGCTAGTGGTGGGTGGTGTGCTCACTTCAAATCTAGAGCAAATTTGCGTAATTTAAGCCTTAAAAGGAAGCTGCCAGTGAAGATTCTGCTGCAGCAGAACCTTTACATATAACATATAAAAATATAGTTCAAAACGGAGTATACTGTTAGAAAAAAATTTTTAATGTTGATGAAACAGGATTATTCTGGAAAAATGTGTCTTACACTTCTTTTAGGTGGAACGGCTGCACAAGGATTATAAATAAAAACCATTTTTAATTTATGATTCTGAAAATCCAAGAGCTTTAAAAGATATACAAAAGAGACATTTTCCTATACATTATTACTGGAATAGAAAAGACTGAATGACTTCTAATTCTTTTCGTGATTGGGAGTTCTAATGTGCCATTTCAGAGCTGAGATGATATTGCGAGAAAGAAATTTTAAAGTTTAAAATTATTATTCTATTGGATAACGCCCCAAGTCTCCCAATTGATTTAGATGAATTCTCAGAGAATATTAAATTTTAAGAAACTTTTAAGGAATTTTGACTGAAAATGTTGTCACCGAAGGAATTGAAAATATTACAATTAAAATGTTTTGGAAAATTTTCACAATATTAGATGGGCTTAAATTTATAGCATTATCTTGGGATGGAGTAACAACTTAAAGTATGAATAGGCATTGGCATTAAATATGGCCCGAATGCAGTACGAATTGGAAAATGAGTCAAATGGTGAGACGATAAAGGAAATTCAAGAAGTAGCTGGCTTAGCGTCCAAATTACAAATTGAAGGAAGGGAAGTAGAAGATATAGAAGAATTATTGAACTCCCACAATGAAGGTATGAAAAATTCTGAATTAATGGAAATTGAATTTCAGTCAGCGTAAAGCATTAAGTCGGAGCCAGGAACGGAAGAAATTATTCCGGAACGAACGCTTACGGTGAAACGTTTAGTGGAAGCTTTAATACTAAGTGATCAAGCTCCGTATATTTTTGATCAAGATTTTGGGTTTTAATAAATTAATTAATAATAATAGTCAGTGTCACTGCGTCTATATGAAACAATTAAACAAACACTACCCAACGAATATTTGTATTCCAAACTTTATTATACAATCTATAAATCACAAAACTTCAAATATCACAACGAAACTGTTTATTCTGATTATCTAGTAGGGCTCGCAGTTATTATTCGGTTTTATGCCCTTTATGACAATGATCACCTTCGAACAATTTGATCCACGATTCAATTCGCATTTGACCTATTGAGTTGCTTTAATTCTTCTAGTACTTTACTTCTAATAACTGATTTAATTCCTCAAATCCTATTGTCAGTTTCCTTACCTGAGGCAAAATTTCAACTGTTTCTGATTTTGGCTTTCCTTATATATTGGTAATAATCACTTTGATTATTGAATATCAACCCAATGCACAACTGTTTACAACCTTGGACTTGTGGTTTCCTTTCATGTTTTTTATCTCCAAGGAATAATTAATAGGCATACCCATAGCCTGTCTGGCAATAATCTCTTTTTCACCTTTGTTGTTAATATTAATATCATGATTATGGCTTTTTCCATTTTCTCTTGTTTACCAAACTCGGGTTTTCTTTAATTAATTAATTAATTAATTAACGATTCTATGTTTCTGAGCTTTTTATGTCTTTCGACCTTTTGTAAAAAATCCATAAAGAGTACATTACCACTGTGATCTTCACCATCGCTTAATCTGACATCTCCCTCGTTTTTCTCATTCAAATTTGATAATTTATTGATTTTCTATACTTTTGCAATGACTGACTTGATGGTATTCCACCTAGTTAATCCTTAAAATATTATTAATTTTACAACCCCAACAAAGATGATCCTAATCATGAACATAGTTTTTAGGTAAGCAGTGCAGTTTTAAGTAGAATAACTTGTTATAAAGGAATTTTTGATTCCAAAAACCAACAAGCAGTATAAACCACTTTGAAAGAGTTTTTTAAAAGGAAACTGATTTTGAAATAATATTGGTTATTTAGTTATATTTTTGTTTAGTATAATAAATTTCTTATGTTTTTTTATTTAATGAATTCGTTGATAATCGCCGGTAGTTCTGACTCCGTGTGCAAATAAAACACAATACTCCAAAAAAATATTATAGCAAGAAACAATATGCGTTATATTCACTTGATGAATCCCGCTGCGATTGTCTGACTTCGTACACTTTATCAAAATAATCACCTTCGATACACTAATCCTGTCTTGACTCTAAATACTATAAGAATTACTCACAACTTTTTATTGCCCTATTTCAATAGATTGTATTAATCCACACGTTTCTTCGTCCTACTTGAGGCAAAATGTTTGTGATTTCTAATTTCGACTAATCTTATACAATGGTATATATTTTATTTATGATCCTCAACTCAAATCGCCTCTGTTTGATAATTCCACTTCTACGGATTTCTTGCATGATCTTGTCGTATAACAATTTAAGTAAATACCGTACCATGCAATTTGCTTGTGATAATCTTTTCCTACATCTTCCCATCAATGATGCAGTCCTGATAATGAAATACCTAAGCAATTTATCTGTATAATTGTGAAAACTTATACATTATTATATTCCAAAAATAAATTAAATCCAGGTCGGTTTTTTCTAAAATCCATATATTTGGGTTTTTTCTTTTTTTTGGGGGCCCATTTTCTTTCTACTGATTATCAAAAACACATCTAAAAGTATTTTTTATAGAATTTTTCATTCAAATCGATAATTATATTTACTAATACATTTATTTAAAATGATTTATTTCATGCTTTATCATAAAATAATTACATTTATAGTATACAGACCAAGCAATCAGTCCGCTCCGAACTGTCAATCAAAGCATGAAAACCAATCAGCCGTTAACCCCTTAACGTACTTTTTTTTTATACAACGGCAAAAATAAATCATTTTTTTTTTATTGATAATTAATATATAGACCTATGTCAATAAATTTATTACAATGCCCGAGATATAATCGTTTGTGAATCTTAAACAAAACGTTATATTTCGTATACCCGAGTCTCTCTCGGGCATGTACAAATTTGCCAGTTACACTTATCCGAGTTACGCTCGGGCATGTGCGTTAAAGGGTTAAAATTTTCGTGAAATAAACAGCTTTTATGTATCTATTTTTACTTTTTTGTATTTAAATTTTTTGATCATACCCATGATTAGAAATTTTTTATTTTGTATATTTTCAATGTCTAAATATTAATTAAAAATTAAAAAAATTAATTGTATGTCCAAAAGCATATTTTCACTAATGAAAAATGGGACTCGTATCAAAATTTTTAAAAAATTTCATTTGAAATGTAGACCTAATTATTATCAACATAAATTAAAATTTTAATATTATTTTTTAATAAAAAAACATTTAATGTAAGTGCAAATTTGCACTTGATTATATTCTTTTAATCAAGGAATTTGAAACAATTAACATTGAGTAATGGTGGAATTTCAAAGGATTATAATGAAATATAAATTGTCTGTAATAGACAATCCATCAACATTGGAGTATAACTCTATATTTTCTTAATGTTATGTAATAATTACTTCATGAACATTAAAAGACTGATCAGAATCTGAGTTTTTTTCGTTAAAACTATAACTAAAAATAAAAATTTTAGATTGTTATCATTATTAAATATATTGAAAATTTATTATCAGACCAAATTTTGGATTAATTAAAACGAGCATTTAAATGGCAGTGGTAATCCAAAAGGTCATTGTGTTTGGAAATATGATAACGGTTACGTAACAATTCAACCGGTGGATTGGTGACGATGCTGTTTAATCTATAATTTATGCAAAGAATAGTTAAGAAAAATAAAAGGAAAAATATCTACGTCATTGTTATTATAAGAACATATTTTGCGGGATTTTCAGCAATGTTTTTATCATGGGCTTGTTGATTGATGAGATTACGTAAAGCACACGAAACTGATTTCCGACTGTTATGCAACGCAAGAAATATAAGGCACCTGTATTGTATGGACTGATAAAATAACGCAAGAATGTCGCGGTAAACGATAAGATGTCCGTTTGTGAAAAATGAGTAAACTAATAAGGATAATGCCTGAAATTATGTAACATTCTATAAATTGGCAAAAAATATTTATCAATTAATTTTTATTTTAATATTCATTTTGGTTTAAAAATCAAATTTAGCATGTCCGATAATCTTTTTTTTTGTTTTTATTTATTTATTGCACATAATATAATCGAGTGTGTGAAATATAATTGAACACGAAACGTGAGGAATTTATGATAACAACTATGTTTATATAGTCGATGAATATTTGAGCACAACAAGTAAATAATAAATATACACAAGTCTAACATTAGTAAACAAAAATGTAACATCAAGTTTCATTTTTTTAAAAAAAGTTATTTGAATGAAATTTTTTTTTTGGCAAATAGTTATAATATTTCAAAAGTAAAATAAAAATAAATGGTTTAGAGCGGTGGTGCGTTACGGCTTTATCAGGCCAGTAAAGTTTTATTTGAGGTCCATATAAAATGTTGTATTAAGAATTTTTTTCTCTGTTTTTTCTTAAATTCAACACTGTTATATGCTATTGTGCGCATTGTATAGCATTTAACACTAAAATGGCGGGCAAAACAACATGCGTGTTCTAGCTAGTTAGCTAGCAACCATTAAAGTGTTAATACATGTTTTTTGCATTAGATGTAAAAATACAAGATAAAAAATATAAAAAATTTCATTAAAAAGAAAAGGAAATTAGATATATCATATTTATAAACAAAAAATATAGGATTCCTAGATATAAATTTAAATTTCGATATCCTTATAAAAAGTGGGAGGCCCAGATAATTACCCCTTTGCCTGTAAAATAACACGTCACTGATTTTGAGGCCTAGTATATATCTCCTGTGTATACAATTAATTTAATCTGTTTCACTGATTATAAACCGGGAAGTCTTTTGTAAAACTGACTATATTTATTTTTGCCAAAAGTTGAGCTTAGATTGGATTTATGTTCTGTATAATGATGAATGCAATGAAACTTACATCTCATTATACGCAGAGGTTGACAAACATGTATTCACTATGGGCCAATTTGATTTTCCGTAGTTTTGTACAGAAGATCTAGAAGTTATAAAAGAATACTTAAAGTCTGTTTACAAATAATTTACTGGTATTTATTGTCCCTAAGCATTTAAACGAAGGTAATCCAAGTTAAGTTGAGCCAGAAAAAGTAATGTACAAATGGTTTTTAAACTTCTTCAAAACCTATCCCTATCATTTCTATTTTTTGAAATTTGCTGGAGTGATTCACGGTACTTGTGTAATTTGAATTGTTAAATGAAGACTGTGCAAAAAAATTGAAAGACACGATATTTTGTACACCCATCTGAAGAAAGTTAAATGCAAATTACCTCAGGACCTCCTAATACCACCTGTAATGTGATTTTTAATAAAAATCAAAAAAATGAAAATATCACATATGAAAATTATCATAAATAAATGTTTTAGTTATACTCAATGGTCAGTAAAGCAGTATGAAGCTTAAATTTTTCCTCCCGGATCATCATTATGTTTGCCGTTCTACTCAATACACAGAAAGTATACTTAGACACGGTATCGAGTTATTTTGCCATCTAGACCAAGCTTATTAAAGTGCGCTTTCAAATAAGTTGAAAACGTCATCAGCTTTTTACTATAATGTGAAAATAAAAAACAAAATCATGTTCACTATACTTAGATTTTCGTGACACTTTTGGTTAATGAACTAGGCAGTTGGCTATTTCATTTTAACTGTAGCCCAAGTTCTGCGTAAGTAAAAGTCAAAAAGGAATGTAGGGAAAAAATTAGACTTCATGTTCATTTCTATAGTGATTACAATTTGATTAGCAACTGAAACTAGAAAATCCCGGTAGTAATTCCCTGCTATAGCAAAATAAAACTACATCACGTCTCATATCATCCTGACAAAAATATTTCTCTTTCGATGCAGTAAAATAAATGTGACTCACGGGAAAGACTGTCACATCCAGCTGCACTACTGTGACAGAAGCAAAGCAAATAAGGCTGAATTACCACACTTTCGGGCTCAGAATAGGACTGATAAATATATTTAAAAAAATATGTTAAAAAAAGTTTTTAAAAATTTCATAATTACAATGAAATGTTGAAAATGGAAAAATATATTTTTTTTAATTTTAAATGTAACCTTACAAATTTCCCTTCCAGTTTCAGTGGTTCAAGGATAATTTCGTTTCAACTTGTAAAACGCATTGAAAATTAAAACCGTTTGACAATTCATTAAGCATAATTAAATAGTTTGGTAACAAATCGATGGAAAGTTCCATTAGAGTGCCTTTTTCAATCAGTTAGTGATGGCAATAGACTCCTCCGTATCTTACTTAATGTTTTTTCTTTAAGTTTTAAGAATTGACTGAAATTTAACGGGTAAATCAGACTTTAAATATTTGATTCATAATTTCGGCTAAAAACAGTTTAAAAACCGACAATTTTACACCTTAAGGCTCCGGATGCAGTTTTCTGTTCAGCGTGCTATAGGAAATTATAGAAAAAATAAATAAATAAAAATTTCGTGTGCATATATTTTTTACAGAGATAAGAGTATTTTAAGAAAATAACATACATAAAAATATAACAAACTAAAATACAAAGATGAAATACAAAAACTAAATGTATTATTGAAATCAAAATTTATCAAAAAAAACATAACTCTCGAATTTAACTTTTCTGGACTTTAGCAACACGCGACCTTGGGACAAAGCTATCGGTGACCCTACATCTGCGACGTCAAATAATGTTATTTCCCGGAAATATAATGAAAATCTAATATTAATTTTTTTTGTTGGGTTTTAATGATATTGTAAGATACCACCAAAATATATATTTCGTCCATGTCCTGTCTGGAGCTTTGGTGCAGCACATTGCTTGCTTACGATATTGAGTGGGGTTTTATATCCATGGCCCAGAAAACTCTGATAATATGAAATTAACTATGAAAATATCCCAATATTAAAACCTCAATTGTAGCATGAATGTGATTGATATTTTACAAATTGTTTAAAAAACTATGTTATCCCAGCAAGAGCACCTATCATATTAAAAAAGAAAAATCCATGTTGTATAATCAAAGATGTTATTTATTATTTGTCCCACGACAAAAACTATAGTCGATTTAAAAAATTTAATTTAAAATATTTTCGAAATCTTGAATAAAATGTAAAAACTCATTTCACCGCACTTCGAAAAATTCATGAAAATAATTATGTCCCTGAATATTATTTTAATTTTTGATTTTTTGAATGAAATTTGAATCAAAATTTAACATATTTTATGTCTTAGTTTAGTGTTGGGTAACTTTTCTTAAATAATCAAAGGCTTGACTAAGGGAATAATTTTTTAAATTTTGAACATCAAAAATTTTCTGTGTGTAACACATTTAATTTAATCTTTTTAATACATTTTATAAAGCAAAGTAATATTTCTGTACATCATATCCGATTTTCAATTCTCACTGCCCCCACTTAATTTTTAAAATTTATTTTCAATATATACTCTCTATTTTAGGTATGTTAACTATTAAAATTTAATCATTATTTTAAAATAAAACTTTTCTGACTAAATTGGGAATTTTTTTAATTTTCACATTTTCTTCGGCCATTTTATAATTTTTCAGAATTCAAAATATATTAAAACGTATGCTTTATTTGTAATTAAGTAACACTTAATATAATTAGGAGGAAGAAACCAAATTTATCTTGAAACAAACATTAAGATCCCATTATCTGATGAGCAATGTTTGAATAAGAGTATCAAGTAGACTTAATATTATACAAATTAGTTATGTAAGCATTGGAAATGTTGCTATGCTATCATTATTAAAAAATTTTAGAACACTTAATAAAAATAATTTGGAATTTGAAAATCCAATGTTTTCTTTATCAAAAAAATGAAAATGTATTAATTAGCATTTTTTTTAAATGATTTACCCCAAAAAATTTTTATTTTTAAATTTAATTCCAAAATAATGTTTAGAAAATCCAATAATTTTTTAAGTCTATAGTTTTGATATCAATAAAAATGTTACAAACTAATTCTTATCAATAAAAATCAAATAATCCTACTATGTAATCAAATGAATTTTATTGGTCAGAACTCATTTAACTTCATTTTCATTGGTTGATTATTTTACCAATTTAACATATATTTGCAGGTGAAAAATTTTAAAAATTAACCAGCTGTTAAATAAAACAAATTAGAGCAATCTTTGTTCTAGTGAATATCTACAAGACTTTTTATTGCAATAAAGGTATCTAAATTTGTATCATAATTTTTTATTTTGATAATTTGTAAAGAATTGCTAATTTTGGAACAATGCAAAATCGAAAGAGGTTGGCTCCTTATTGCAAATCTAACACAGGTAACAGTAAATGTTTTCTAATTAGGTTACCAACATTTATTTAAGATTTATTAAAACCGAATGTGATACAACCAATTGATGAAATTTTTGAAAAGTAAATTTGAATTTTAATAAATTTTAAAAATTAGAATATTTTAGTGATATTTTACCAAAATATGCAAAATATGAACAAACGGATTATAATCACAAGTCATATTTTGCAACTCCTGGGGAGTGCACAAGATCTAAAACAACAAAATATAAAATAAATCCTTTTGATTTATCAAATCCAGAGCCTCAAAATATCACCTTTGATAATTTTATATCATCTACTCGAAGAAATGTAGTGAATTAAATTTTGTTTAAATTAAATAATTGGTCTTTATAGAGAGCAAGGTCAAAATGTAGAAACAATGAACTTAATTTTTGCGAAAATTCCCTAGATTCTGGATTTGACACTGAAAGTGTTTCTGAAAGTATTTTGTCATTTGCAACTAAATCTAGTGATGAGAACAGTCGATCAAGTTTACTGGATAGTTACTGGATTGTAAATTCAGAACAGTCATTATCAACAGTAAAAATAAATTATTAGATATATTTAATTATATTTTATAAATAACAGCTAAAACCAACATCAAGCCCAGTTAACAACTGTTCTGAAACCGGATATTTATTACCAATTGCTTCGGATTCTACACATAATGTTCTGATACCAGAAATTTCATCGTTAACTCTTGCTAATATTTTATCCGGTAATCATACACTGGACAACAACATAACCATTTTCGATTGTCGGTTTCCATACGAGTATAGTGGCGGTCATATTGCTAATGCAATAAACGTATACACTAGTCAACAATTACTTCAGATTTTATTTCCAATTAAACAGTCGTGTACAGATAGAAAACTGGAAGAAGATATTAGCAACTTAAATAAGAAATTGAAACGTGATAACACAATTTATGTTTTCTACTGTGAATTCAGCAGCTATAGAGCACCGAAAATGTAAGTGGATTTTTAGCGAAATGGATAATTCGTGGTATTTGCATGTTAGATTAACTAGATAAATTCAAAATTTAATTTATGTTAAGTTGATTCCTTTTGCATACATTATGTCTGTTATTAATTTTTTATTATTAACCTAATTGTAATATTTTATCCAGGGCTCAATGTTTGAGGGGTTTGGATCGATTGGCTCATTGTGGTAGTAGAGACTTATTTATTCCGAATATTTATGTTTTGAATGCTGGATACCGAGATTTTTATAATGAATATCCGGTAGAAATTTCTAGTTTCGTTATTTTTTATTTAATAAATTAGAAATTCTGCTTTCCACGAAATTATGTTAGTATGAAACAAACTCGGTATCCACTCAGAAATAGTGAGTATATTTCTGAAAACGATGAGTTCTCCTCGGTAATGTGCAAAAATCAATATCGTAAAGAAGAGAAACAGTATATGCGGGAAACTCAGGATTCAGAAAAAAAGCTAAGAATGATTATAACACGATCTACAAAAGACAGTGATATTTTACAATTGTTTTTATCTCATCCGATAATTGGAGGCAATTGATGTAATTTCGCGATGATTTACGAGTCAGATTTTCTGTGATATATTTACTTCTTTTACAATGATTTTGTATATAAATGTAAAAATATGAATTTATTTAAATTAAAATTCAATGTTCTCTAATGTGTATATTGTAATTGTACAATGTTCTCTTTCATTTTAATATACAGATTCAATTGATTTCAGATTTTTTTCTTAACATTATCAAATTAACCTGTTTCATGAGGTATTTTCATTAGAAAAAAAATTTCTTTGTATTTATTGATTGATTTTTATCTAAATGTTTTTAAGAATCCGATACACCCGTTTGTGATTATTAAATTTATCTAAAATACAATTTTGCGACAAACAGAAAAATTCACAATTATCACTAAAATTGTTATGCTTCGGTAAATAAAATGATTTTATTTGTACAGAAGTTCCACATCGAAAGTTTACACGTATATTTTGCTGTGTTCAGTTTATTTTTTCTATCACTATTAATTACAAAATTTAGCAGGCAAGTTTATGTTATAGATAAGTGCGAGAATAGTGGCAAGGGATATATTGGAAAACTAGAAACAGCCGGATTAATATTGGTTGAAATAAGACGGGTTCACCAAGTCAGTAAAAATAATTTTAAACTTAGTAAACGATTAATTAAAAGTAATTAAATTAAATATCAAAATTATTAACGGAAATTCATAAAGAGGTTGCAACTATTTTGAGCCCCTACTCCTATGAACTGAGAAATTGTAGCAAAAGTAATGAACGACAAGTTGTGTGCATTTCAAAAATCATGAGACTAAGCGAAGCCAAATTCGATACTAAATGAGAAAGAGTTAATCGATCAAGTTGGAGAAATTGACGAAAAGATAATCAAAATGATGGAGAAACTTAGGCATGGATAAAAGGAAATGTTTTGGTGTAAATGAAATGATTAGTTAGCAATGAACGTAGATAAATAGAATGATGATGCTTGTTATAAATGAAAATAAAGGCTTTGGAGTAAGTAATAATGAATTACTAAAATAATAGTCAGCAACCAGTGAAACATAGATGAGTAGAGATAAATATTAATAATAAATGAGACAACAATAGCAACCGCAAGGTTTAAAACATACGGAAAAAGCCGAACATTTCATGAAAGCCGTTAAATAAATTCTGAGTAGACAAGTAAAACACAACTTAAACAGCGAAAGCTGAAAAATCACACATAAGGTACCGTAAAAGTTACGATGCATCTCATTTTTAGTGTATTTTTTAATGTTATTTATATTATATTATATGGAAAACTTATTGGAAAGTAAGATTTCAAACCGAGTTACCATAATGATAGTACGCTTATCCAGATGGGGAATCCTGATCAACCCGACGAGAGGAAGGTTGTAGGATCTGTCTCAAATGTTGGGGTGTTTCTGGCGAGAGATTGATCACCTCTCTGGGGAACAAAAACCAACGCGATTACTACAATTTTTGAATGGGGAAATGAGAGAGGGAAACCGAAAATAAAAATAAAAATTGAAACATGCGCATTATAAGGGTGCAGGAACCATAAGTCCTGGAAAATAAGGTGAGGGAGTCATAAATATCGCAAAGGTACCTATAGGAATATTTTTTTCCCTAGCTGGAGGCGAGGCACCAGAGAACAGCGGCGGACTGTCGTGTTCAGGATCTTATCAATCAATCGGATGATAGCGCTGGACCGATCGATACACAACCCGAATTCTCACACCGAGTATTGAGGACACTAAGCGGTAGGTGAGATGTGAACTAACCGGTAAATGGTTCATACTCAAGAGGTTCAACTAAGGGTCAGAGTGGGCAGCCAAGCAGTGCTAAAAATCTGACGCGAAACGGACTATAGGTAGATGGAGACGTTAACCACTACAGCGCCGAAAGTTTTCTTTTCTTTTCACTATTTGGGAGATCAAGTAAACCACTTTTGGAGCTTGATCAAACGTTTAGGTGCTTCCATACTTATATTCTTCGCAGTACACAACCCGGATCCCACACCGAGTACTGAGGGAATGTTTTTTTATTGCACATAGCCCAGCAGAAGTTCGGTACAAAACCCGGATACCCACACCGAGTATCGAATATAAAAACAGTGTTGAGATAAGCGTAACCGGTAAAATGCGCTATCAAAAGACGTCAAAGAATTGAGTCAGTGTGAGGCCTCCAGCTTGTCAGACTAGGCAAGTTACCCAACAGGTCACTGATAAACTCAATTTGGAGAGACGCTATATAAATAGCAATTTAATAAAAGGCCCATAGAGCGCCAGTATAGAAAAGACAGTAGAATTTAATAAAAGGCCCATAGAGCGCCAACAGAGAGAAGACAGCAGGATTTAATATAAGGCCAATAGAGTGCCAGCGAATAAAGTTTAAGAAAAAAGACAAGAGGATTTAAATAAAAAGGCCCATAGAGCCAGCGGATAAAGTTTAAGGGAAAGGACAAAAGGATTTAAATAAAAAAAGCCCATAGAGCGCCAGCTCATAGAGATTAAGAAACTTTTTGGGCAAGTTATGGAGAAATAAAGGAGAATAATAAACGAGACGATTGTTGATATGATTGTGATGATTTATTTGATAAAAATAGTTACTTGATACGATCACATAGAAAAATGATACGACTATATTGATAATTTATACTAAGCAAATATATACTGGATATGAGTTATAGATAATTTAAAATAAACTTAAAATGAAAAGACAAAAATTAAGAAGATAAAGAAGTTGACACAGCGAAAAATAATTAAAATAAGGAGAAGCGATGAGAATAATACGATAAAATTAATGCGAAAAATTATGTAGAATAATATGTACTAGAAGTGTCATTTATTTTTAGATTATCGACAAGGAGTCAAGAGATCAAGTAAACGACGAATAATAGAGCCGATAGACTAGAAATACATCAAGAAAAAGGTAACTAGAAACCGGAATTAAAGAAACCATTGAATAGAGAAACTGAGAAAGAAAATAAACCATTTTTATTATAAATCAGAGAAAGTGAAAAGCAGCAACGGATAAAAAACTTAATACAGTAGCGACAGTAGAACCAATGATTACAACCAGATTAAAAGGTTGGGAAACAGAAGCCTAAGATTTCGATACATTAAATGAAAAGTTAACCGACAAAGGAAACAATGTGAAATCACCCTCATCAGAAAATTCAATTCAGTTGAAAATAAGTACGGACAAAGAGATCGAAAAACTGGGAGAGGAAATTAACCAAGAGTTGCCAAGAAAAAATACTAATGAAAAAGAAACATATTTGAGCGAATCGACAATGTATAAAACTATAAACGACGAACCAGAAATGACGAGGCGAGAACCAATATCCTCGAGTTTAAAGAGGGATGTACATGAAATGTATTCGAAAAGAAAATGCAATGAAAATGATTTAAATGACGAAAAGAAAACTGGAAATTCGGCAATGAAAAAAGTGGAAACGAAAATGGTTGAAACATTGAAAACGGAAATCATACGGGCAGAGAAATATTAACCACAATTGGCGAAAGAGTCGAAAGAGAAAAGGATCAAAACGAGTTAGAAGATCAAGTAACAGAACCAATAAAAGTAGCCATGAAAACAATGAGACAAATGAAACATATTGGCCCACAAATAAATCAATACATTACGAAACCACTACGAATTTCCGATATGCCAGTTAAGAGGATTCAAGACGGTAGAGGTAACTTTATAAATTATGGTGGGTTACCGGGTTCCGTCATTTTGCTTATCCTCCTGGTGACCCTAGTAACGCCATACAAAATGATGCTAACCGCCACTTGGCACCCGTTGCTAGGCAACGTTGGTAATGTGTTCAAGTGGTGGATTGTCCGCAAAAATTGAGTACCATGTGCTAGTACACTGTAGTTGCTCGGACAACCCTCGGGTTCACGAGCTGTCGATAGAAGACCTATGCTCGCTTTGCTCTGTCCCTCATGATCATTCGAGATTAGGTTCTTATCTGCCTGCGGAGAGATGAAACTAAGGTTGAGTAACATGATGCGAATGTTTGGCATATAAGTATATCAATGGAACAAATTGATTAAGAATACGACTACTCTATTTAATTAACAACACGTGCGATTTTTATGGGTTAATGATTTTGGAGCTGGCTGGTTCGACGTCGGGCCCGTTCCTTACGTCCTGGCCGACGATTATTTGCTGGAAGGGTAGATTGTTCCACTGGTTGGGTGCTCTTCTGCGACATCTGGGTTGGGGCGAAGATGAGCGGATATGTTACCGCTTCCCCCTCCCGGCAGACTGCCAGGGCGACTTCGAGTCCCCGAATTTGCGTGCGCAGGCTCTGGTTGAGCTGCCGCTCCTCTGTCCAGCCTTTCTGTGCTGCCGTGAGTCGATGGTAGACCGCTTTCGTCTTTGCTGGATCCGTCCATGTGGCTTTTATCTGTTGCATTTCGCGGGTTAATTGGATAATCTGGGCAAGTAATTCCGCGTTGGCCTGTCTCGCGTGGTCCAATTCATTCTGTAAGATTCTTAGGGAAGACATCGCTATAATTAAATAGATTATTTTAATTCGTTATTGTTTAAGTTATCTAATCATTTATCTCATTACACAAAAATCACGAATAATTCTAGCAATAAGAAGAAAATAACGCACAAAGTTCTACTATTTTAATTCAGTCACTACATAGAATTATCACGGTTAAATTATTCTTCGGGACAATATCTCTTCAGGCTTCGTTTGAGGGCCTCCACGGTATAGGGTCGTCTGGTATCACGGACTGGGCGAGGTGGATAGGCGGCAGCAATCCGCCCGGCGAGGATGTCTTCCACCACGTTTGCGAGATACATCCTCGCCTTAACCACCTGCAAATCTACCTGCTCCTGCACCCTTTCCCATTGGGTGAGGAGGTTCTGCGCGTTCGTATAGGTCTCCGCAGCGGGGTATTGCTGTTCTGGGAGACCGCAGGGCTCCTTCTCTAAGCCTAGTATCCTCCAGGTAGTCGGATACGGCCATTGTTGATGTATCGGATCGGATGTTCTCGTGGTCGGTTGAACTCTTGACTGTCTCTGTTTGCCTGTACTTCAACTGATGCTTCGTTCGGGTGACATGTCTAAAACGTTTTTATTATTAGCTCCGCTAAATTCACCATGTTAAGTTGTTAAAGAAATAGGGCCTATATCACGGTTGAGGGGCCATCCAATTTGATCTTGTCGAGTTCTAGTAATTTTATTTGGTCGGGATTTTCTCGAAATGGGTGGCTTAAGCCAGTGGAATTAATAATACATGGGTAGTAAATCTGCTAATCAACTCGAATTTTATTTTTTAATTAAGCAATATGATTTTGTTGGGATTAGAGCCACCATTTAAACAAAATAAAAATAAAATCTAAAGTTAAGGAGCGGAATTAATGAAAGGAATCACTGCACATAAACATGCACCGCACCAAGATATTAAAAATCAATAAAAAACATAATAATTAAAACAAAATAGAAAAATAACAAAATTAAATAAAAACAAATAATTAATTAAAATTCAAAATGCCTACAGATGCAAAAAGAAAAACATAAAGGAATAAAATAAACTGCCAAAACCTTGCAAAATAAGGTTTAGAAAAAACATAGGCAGAAGAGGCGACCAGAAAACAAAATATTAGGGCCTAAAAACAATATTGTAGGAAAATAATAATAAAAATAAAATCTAACAACAAAATATTAATAAATCAAAAAATAAAGAAAAATATACAAAAAATTAGAAAAATATTTTAAAATAAATAAACTAATTAAAAAGCCCTAAAAATGGCGAAAAACCGCCTATTGGTGGCACACATGCACGAAAAAACTATAAATACAGTGATGAATTTCATTAATTTTAATCTTATGCTTTATTAACCATTGCAATTTTTGAATCGAAATCACACCAAACTGAGTAAGGAATTGTTCTTTTATTTATGTTGTAATTAGTTTTACGTTTTATGAAACCATTTTCATGTTAATTTATTAAATGCTTTAACGATTCATTTCATTTACTCATTTATAATTTACTATATGTTCGGACCCTCTAAAATCACATACTACGTATTGGAATAGATTGGTTCATGGGACCGACCGTGTGCCGGCTAGTGGGTGAAAACCCTTAGTTGAGCTCGTGGGTCATGCCTCGTGAACCCCTTGGCAGTTCGCAGTCGGTTCCGGCTTTACGCACGGGACCGCTACGCAGGGCGCCATTGTATACTCGGGGCGGCTGCTGAAAATGTGGCCGGAACGAGTCGTCTAAAATTTTGGGAAGAGCGGAAAGTCTGAGTTAGAGGGAAATTAGGTCGGATCATGTATTGGTCAAAATGATTTTTAATATTCCGAACGGGAAGGTACGGACAAACTGGGTAGCAGGGATAGGAGTTAGGATGAAAGTGACGGAACTGTTTTCTTTATAAATAGCGAGTAAATCGAAAATTTCAGGACAATTTATGATAAATAAATGATTCTATAAAAACAAACTACCTTATCCATAGGTGCTCCACAGGAGAGCAGCACGGTTGGCCATTCCAAACCTGTTCTTCTGAAAAAGAGTCCAGGAAAACTAGTAAACCCAAAATCGTCTAGAATGAGAATGAAACACTCATAAGACCATTTAAAAATCCATCGGATGCATAAGAGATGGTCAGATAAATGACCTAAGAAATCCATGTCCAGTACGAATAAATGACTAGAAACCACAAAACAAACTACCAAAATCGAAGGTCTAGCAGTAGAACTGGTAGGTCACGGATTAATGAACCGTAATGATTAAAGATTATACGATAAGTCTACTAGACCGTAACTCTCAACCGTAGGCCAGGTTGACCGAAGTTGATAAAATCAATATAATCGATTTGACGAAATCTACAATACTCTTACTTAACTGGAATTAACTCATTTGTCGCGAATAAGACGCCCATAAAGAACGAAATTAAGTAAGCACTCTTTTTGATGGGAACTTAATTACTAATTACTGTAAAATTGAAACCCGTAATGTTTATGATGTAATATAAATTTAAATATTGACCATTTAAAAAATTAAACTCGTAATATTTAGGAATGCTTTATAAATTTAAATATTGGCTAATTTAAAGATTAAACTCGAAATATCTGTGAGCACATTGTAAATTTAGAGGTTGACTACTTCGATGTTAAACTCGGAATGCTTATGATTGTAATATAAATCTACCAATTTAAATTAGACTCATAAAACTTACGATTGTAATGCCAAATCCCATATAAATCGCTCTAAACTAATCTCCTACCAAGTTGTGATTACAACACGAACTCAAATAGTACACCCATCGATTTCATTTTGTAATGTCTACAACGGTAACATAGATCCAAGTACTAACCACCCTAATTTAAACTTGCAATGCCATTGCGCGGGACGCAACCTTAAATGGGAACTTAATGTAGACCGTCACTAATCCATAGTCTTGCCTACGTACTCGGAGTGTACTTCAAACTTAGTTGCTTAACTAATTTCACTAGTGACGCTAAGTATAAATGTTTCATTATTATTCTACTATTGACGGTATTAGGGGGAAGTCACGATGACCGTATGGCCTAAAAATCCTCGCCTCTTTGAGGGTAAATCACCAACCACACCCGATTTCTGTTTACTTGCTACCGAAATGAAACGGGCCGAACCCATTCGGTTTACCACCGATACTCCGGTTTTCGGTTCTGTTTTTGTCTTCATTTTCGGTTTTCTTTTTGTTTATTTTGATTTATGCTAATCAGCCCATTTTCAACAAATTTTTCTCACTTTTCCACAGAATGACAGGAAATGAAAATGCCAGCTCATCGACGAGAATCCCTCGCTTACCCCCATCAATTGTGGCCCTCCGCCATAAGTACGAGGACCTCAAGATCCAACATCGGGACCTCCAGACAAAGCACGACAGAGTAAGAGGAACTTGGGCTCCACCGGAAGTCATCCGGGAGCTACGGCAGAAAATCTCTCGCCTTTCCCAAGCGCGCGACGAGCTGATCGCCGAATCACGCGCTCAACGTCTGCTAATTCGAGAGCAGTCAGTGGCACTGCACCAGGCGTACTCAGATTCCGAACTCCGAATCCGGGTTCCCGGCAATATCCGGGTGGAACAGCTCGACATCGTTCCAGCCCACCACATACCAGACATTGAAGATCAGTCTCACTCGATAGCAAACGTCTCCGCGTCGAACAATAACCTCGCGGGCTTACCGCCCTCCGGAACTATGGGGAACCAGGCTAATGGGTCCGCCCCAACGGCCCGTCATCGGCCGAATCGCAACAAACGACGTCGGGATTGTCGCCGACAAGAAGAAACCCGCCTACGGGGTACTCAGCCAACGGGCATAGTGAGTGCATTAGACGATCTACCACCCCCCTATCGAGAGTTCGAAATCCCCGAATTCGACCCGGAGATATGCTATGCTCCGCGGATTCTGTTCTCCTCTCCTCCAGCCTCCATCCACATCAACCTAGTGGATGAGGAGAACGAACCAGCCCAGCCAATTCGAAGTCTGAGCGACCTAAATTTAGACCTGGAAGAAATCGCCATCCTCACGGGGGAGATTCCCAACATCGGTCCCCGAGGCGAGATTGCCGGTCCATCTTCTCGAAGGGATGAGGACCCACGAGGTGACCCTCCACCATACAGGCCACCCAAGAGAAGGCGTTTCTCGACCGATATAGACGCAGAGGAGGATTAAGAGTCGGATTAACCTACATCGTTCGAAGCATATCGACCCATCTAACATTTCCTAACATTCTAAAAGTTTTTTTTTGTTTGTAGTTTTCCGTAAATTATTGTTAGTTGGCTTATTAAAATTGTTTTGATTTGCATTTTTTTATTAATATTGCTAAATAAAATTCCGTTTTATTATTTCTCGAGCATCGGAGTATCGAGGGTGAAGGGGAGTGTGGACGCGCATAAACACTGGAACGATGTTTTCCTCTTATAACTTCCCACGTTGGAACTAAGGGTAATAGCGAAGATGAAAAGGGTTTTTGAGATGAGAGCGTAAGTCCTTCTATCGGCCGCTGTGATCCGGGGGAAGACGAAGGTCCTTCGGGGAGTAGTGCTAGTAATGGCGCTCACCTGCTCGAACGGCATTCGGCTATTGTGCACGGTTCCAACGTGATCCCAATCACGGGTGCATAATAGTAATTAAAATTGTGTGGCGTAAGGAGGAGTTACCCCTAGTGATTAAGAGGGCATTAAGCTAAGGTGCCTCAAGGTTTTAATAATCAACACTCCCCTACGACCAACAATTTTAAGGAGTTATGGGGTGATATTATGGGTAGCGACCACATTAATTAAGATACCATCGAGTTGAGATTTTTTGGGGGTTATGCGACATTATTATATCTTGTTATTATCTATTTTATTTGTTTTTCTATTTTCGGAGTTTCTATAATACCAATGGTCATTCGATCAGATAAATCTTATCGCCATATGTTATAATAAAAGTTTATTAATTCTTTAAATCTAATGTTGAAGTTAATTTCATTGAACAATGCTATAATTTGGTGATCGTTTAAGGGCGATAACGGATGTCGAATCGCTGAAGTATCGACGTGTGTTTGGCGTTTGCACGTAATTTCCGGCGGATCTCGCGGCTTAAGCGGTTGAAAGGAAGTGAGATTATTTATTTACATCCGGTGATTTACAACTCTTCATTTTCAGGATTATCGATTTGTAGATTCGTCAAAAATTATTCGGGTAAGTTATTATGTAGATAATCGGAACCTATTTTATCGCCATTTTAAAGGAACACGGCGCATTTCGTTTGGAGCCCTCAAGTAGATGAACTTCATGCCATGGCAATATTTTCGCTTTATGGATTTTTTATGTATTCGAAGGACAAAAGGGATGATATGAAACTTTCTCGTGAGTTCACAATTTGTGTAATATTAAAATAAACTTCTTCTCTCATTCTAAACGTTTTATTAATTTGATTTAAACCATCAGTCATTTGTTTCGTCTAAGATCGTTTTAATTTAGCCTCTGAATTTGTTTCATTTTAAGCAAACTTTATTGCAAACCTATAAATTATTCCAGGGACGGTTGTAATAACTTAGTTCGGTTTCATTACTCGGTTTTCACATAAATCTTTGTTTTAACTAATTTATTCAACCTTTGCGTTAATTCTATTTTAATATTAACATCGTTATCTCAACTAATTTATTCAACCTTTGCTTTAATTCTATGAAACTACTATTATATTAACATCATACTATTAAATCTATGAATCTAGTTCTACTTTATTCTCATTCAAGGTTTATTTGCTCTCTACTAATGAAACTATTTTGTTTTAATTATTTTAGTTATAATTACTGAATGACTCGGTTCAATCGACATCGCCTCTTAGTTCAATCATTTAATTAATATACGATAATTTTAATTTTAATCTACGTTAACTTTAATCGTTTTAATTTATTTATCCATAAAGTATGTATTTTTACGCAAAATGAATCTTACTCAAAATGAAACAAATTCAGTTTAATCCAGGAGTTATTCGTTTTTTGTTATTAATCAATAATTTTATCTAATTGAGTTAATGAATTAATTATCTAATAAATTTTCCAATTAATTTATAGATTTCAGTTAGCTATATCAACGATTTAATTTGTTTTAATCCCGTACCCTTTCCCTTTAATAGGCCTTAACTGCATATTATGTTTATATTATATTTACTGAGTGCCCACTGGACTACTCGGTGTGATGATTTTAAGCCGTGTGTAATATAATTTTAGGTCGATTTTTCAAAATTGAGAAACGAGGAAGCAGCCAGAGACTTCTTCCTTATTTCTCGCTTCTGCTATAGGGATAAATATTGACGTTACGACCGCTGCGTTGCGCACGCTGAGTCTTCACGGGTACATATCATTGGCGATTTTCCACGCACTTACATGCATCTGTACTATGTAGATTTTACTATCTTGCGTTATGTGTTGGCTGTGGGCCGGAAAAATTTCGACATTTTAATTTATAAAAGCATATAAAACAATTTATGTAAATAATATTTATTAATTATAAATGACAATAACATAATTACCCCTTTTCACCATTCCAAAATTTGTAAAAATTATCATAAAATAACATAAATGCCACTCTCCCCACGCCGACGCCGAGCAGAGCTCCATTGAGATGCAAGGAACGTGACGTGGAAAGAGGGTTCCACCATAAATAATTCTCACCTAAATGTGCTGAAAGTAAAATTCTGAATAAAATGGTTTAAGATTTTTAAAAACTGGTTAGTTTCGAAAACGGTTTTAAACACTTTTCAAAATGGTTAAATGGTTAAGTTAAATGTGAAAATGGATCAGTATTTATACCTAATTTTCTAGTGTGTGAAATTTGATGCAGTAAAACAAAATTCGACCTTGTTATTTTCTAGCAAATTCTATTCTTTAATTTTGATATTTTTTGATTTATTTTTATAATTTTTTTATTTAGAATTTTTATTGAATTATTGCTAATTCAAATTTTTCAATTTAACTTTCACTTTAATGAACTTTAATTGATTTTTTCAATTTCGTCGAATTTGTTGTGTTTTCTTGTTGTATTTGTGTAGGTATCGTGCGAATCTTGGTGCATTTTGTTAATATTTTAATTTATTTTTATGTTTGTTATTTTATATTTAATTCTCTTATTTCTCAGATTTTATATGGTTTAATTGGTGTTTAAATAGGTTTATTTAAATTGCATGTTGTATTTTCGTGTGTGTTTCTGATCCATTTAAACATTCTTCAAGGCCGTTTACGTTCTGGCCCAACATAAAACACTCGGGGGTCCGTAAAATTGCGACCCGCAATTTCGATTGATTTCAAAATGATACATACATTTCCATTTTCAATATTCACATTCATAAAAATTTCTACGGTAAGGTTAATCATTAAGATAAAGATGGACTTAAGGTCCGGCTACAGTACATAATCAAATATCAATTGTGTAGTTCAATATCAATGTAAATCATTATGAGTTAGTAAAATCAGTTCAAATCACTGTAGATCAGTACGAGTTAGTAAAATCAGTTTAAATCAATGTAAATCAGTTGTATTTGTTTTCGAATGAATCGCTGACGGCTTGGGTTTCGCTTTCGAGCTGGGTTGATCTTGAGGGGTGATTGATAGAAATCTGCGAGAGTCTTGTTGTTTCGTTAGTTTTGTTAATTTTTCGAATTTGGATGAGCATTCTTCTGAATTTCTGAATTGGGGTATTTTGCTTTTGCTTGTTTTTCGTTAGGCCGATGATGAGACAGCATATTAGGAGTATCATGTTAGAGGTTATACTAATCGGTAGTATAAGTTCGATTGATAGACTTGTTGTACTGAGTTCATTTTTAATTTGTTTTCCTTGTTGTCTTTCGATTGACAGGACGATTTTTTGGATTTCTTGAATTGGTTTATTATTGGGATTTGTTTTGGCTTTTCTTTGAATTTGTTTGATGATATTTTCTAGGGTTTTCTTTATCTCTCGGTTCTCATTTTTTATATTGGCTATCTCTTCATTATTTTTCAATAGGGTTTGTACCATTGCTTGGGTTTTCTCGATATTCTGTTTCAATTCGTCCTTGTTTTCTTTTGTGGGGCATTGCATACATTGGAGGTTTATTTGTTGACATTCCTCATTATCGGGATTGCTACAAATTTCTTTGAAATCGGCACAGGTGCTGTCTTCTCTTCTGAAGGGTTGGGATTTCTCGCATTTTTCTAACGGGTTTTCAGTATTGCATTTTCTCATGATTATCATCATTATTATCCACAGGTTTGGGTTCATAACTTCTATTTTTATTACATAATCAATTTTCCATTTATTTACAAGATTATTTCGTTTATTTACAGTGGAGTTTAGCCCTTTTTACTCTTTCTCTTTTTCTGGGGTTGAGTGTATCTCGCACTCCTCTTTAGTCCTACCCTCTGAAAATCTCATTATCAGGACTTGGGCTTTTATTAATCGCTCGGTTAATTTTGGGAGTTCTTTTAATCGTTCTTTGTTTTCTTTAATTACTCTTTGTTGATTGTAGATTTTCATTTGGAGGTTTCTTTCTTTTGTTTGTTTTCTCTTGAGCTGGCGCTTATAATTGACTCGTTTGGTTGTTTGTTTTTCCAGCTTTCGTCTCGCTTCCTGTAGTTGTTCTGTTAGTGTTTTAATCTCATCTTGAGCTTGTTGATGGCTCTCTTTTATTTCTCTGGCTTCTTTACAACTGTCCTCTAGTTGTATTACGTATCTTTGTTCGCTTTTTCTGCTGTCTCTCATTCGCTCTGCTTCGGTTTTCCAATAATCTTCCAGGATTACACGAGTTTTTATCTCGGCTAATTCTTGTCTCAATCGTTCATTCTCTCTCTTTTGCTCTCTGTTTTCTCCCATGCTGGATGTTAGTTTTCGTTTTATCATATTGACTAACTGTTTTGATTGTATTAGTTGTTGATTTATCCGGGCGATTTCTGATTCTTGCTCCTCCACTAACTCTTGCCATTCTTTTCTTTCGGCTCTCCATCTTTTACTATAATACCTCAGTGGGTCTTGCTCGATTGGTTCTACTAGTTGGATTGGGCTTGGTATGCATTCTCCGTCTTCTAGATTCATTCGGATTTCTATTTCATTTGGATTCATGCTAAATATACATCGATTACTAGTTTTGTTTTTATCATTTTTATTATTTTCATTATTTTTACACTTTTTACAATTTTCTCTTTAAATTTATACTATCGTTTCGTCCGTCTCCCCGAATCCTTCATCGGGTTCGGCGGGTACTTGGGTTAGCATTTCCGTCGGATATAACGGCATGAGCAGGATTGGTGGTCGATTTTGCAAGGTATTTACCTCTTCACGCAAGGTGTTTGATATTTGTATCTCTTCGTCTAAGAGATAGGCAAGGTATTCTGCATTTTCTGTTAATTCCTCCACTTGCGTTTCCAATCAATGCTTGTTTTCTAACGCTTTTAACTTTTCAATCTCTTTCCTCAAGTTCTGCTCATTTTCCTCATATCCTTGCTTCATCGCTTTTATTTCTACTTCCACTTGTTCTTTCAACTGTTCATTGACTTCGCGTTGGTGTCTCAACTGAATTTCTTTGAATACTGCAACTCCTCTGTGTCCGTTCACCTCCTGCTGGAGTTCTGTTATCCTCTCGTTTAATTGTTGGTTTTGTCGTCTTTCATCAGTTTGCTCGTTTAGGGTTTCTGATATTTTTTGATTCAGCTGATCAATCCATTTTCTGAGGTCCTTTTCGGTCTTTCTGAGCCTTCTTATTGTGTTTTGTCTGGCTCGTTCATGGTATTCCATGGTTTGGATTTCTTCGTTCAGTTCCTCAATTGTTTCTTTCTGTACTTCGACTTGTTCCCATAGCTCCCAATCTTCCATATTCAATATCTTTTTGGGTAACAGTCTTATCTCTTTCTTGGCTTCTTGGTACTGGTTCTTCCATCTTTTTGCTTCTGATTTGATCCACTTTTCTTTGTCTTCCGTTTTTATTTGTTGTATTTGTCTCTGTTTAAGGGTCTTTTCTTGTTCTATTAGCATCTCCTTCATTCTCGTTTGTTGCCATACTATTTCGTGATCTTGTTTTTGTATATGTTCCCATTGCATAGCATTCTCGATTTTCGACAATCTATACTTGTCTTTCCACTTTCTCGCTTCTCCTGTTGTTTGGATTACCATTCTTTCCTGTCTATCGTCTCTGGGCTCTCTAATTTTCTTTGATGGTTTTAGCCCTTGATTTCTCAGCTTATTAATTTCTATCTTCGCGTTTTCCCATTTGGCTTTGTAAGCTCTTGCTCTATCTTCCTCTTCGGCTATTTGCTGAATGTAATGTCTAATCCGTGCTTCCAAATTACTTCTTGAGTGTTCTCTATCCTTCGTCCATTTGGCTTTCCAATGAAGTGCTTGACGTTTTGCCCATTCTTTGGCTTGTTCCATATGGGTTCTCTTTGTCTTCTCTATTCGATATTGGGTGCTGATTTGCCCAATTTCTTCCTGCATTTGTTGTATAATTTTGATCGTCTCCTCTCCTTCTTCTCGTATTTCTGCTTCTTTATCTTTTATTACTTCTTGCAATCTTTCTATTTCACTTTGTTGATCCTGCTTCTCTTGCTCTAGGGTTTGTATCTCTTTCCTTTGGTTTTTGATTCTAGTTTGGTTCTGCATAAATTCCTTCATCATTTCCTCTTCTCGTTCTTGGTACGTTTTCTCTTTTCCTTCTGGGTAGGTTACTTTTTGTTCTAGTTGTTTTTCCCACTTTTCTTTCATCATTTTCGTTTTTAGAGTCTCTTGTACTAATTCCTCTTCTGCGACTAGTAGCATTTCTTTTAATTGTAACGTTCTTTGTCTCCATAATTCTACTTCCTCACTTGTTACTTTTATTGACTCTAGTTGATCTTTGATTGCTGGTTTTGACTCTTCAGCCTCTTTCACAACTTCTTTTGTCTCGTTTGGATTCATAATTGTTTTCTAAATATTAATAATCGATTATTCTCCCTTTTCAATCATATCAAAGTTTTATCATAATTTACATCGTCTCGTATTTTTGTGATTTTTGAGTTTTTATAATTTTTTGTTTTTACGTTTATCTTTATTTACACTTTTTACACATTGTTTTCGCTTTCTATCTACTGATCAGCGAAACGGAATCCTTTGATCCGTCCGTTGATCGGCTTTCTACATACTGGACATATATCGACTTTCAGTCCACATGCTTCACATGTGACCATATGTCCACAAGGAATATAAATTATTTCGACATGTTTCTGCCAACATGTTACACATTGATACTGCTCCAAAATAGCTTCTTTTATCATTGATTTGTCACGATTCTCATTAGGTTTCTCTTGGTATCGCTTGATTGCTCGGATTATTGCTTGTGTTGAGTCGTACCATTCTAAATTATTAGCTAACCTTTCTTTGATTATTTTCCTCATCTTTTGGGTATCTACTCCTGATAATAGCATTATGGTTCTCGTTTTTGGTCGATCCAAGATATCTTCTACTTGCTGATTTGTAATTACTATTTCGATATTCTTTGACTCTTTTTCTTGTTTATACATACATTTTCTTTTATGTTTTAGTTTTTTGACATTCTGATCTGGTATTGGCTGTTGGTTTTTAAATCCTTCACACATTATTCCTCTGGCTGTTTGGCAATATCCTTGACTCGCAAGTTCTGCTGCTCTTGGATTTCCTTTAAAAGTTTTAATTCTCTCCTCGAATGTTCTATTTATAGTCTCTTTTTCCCATATTAATTCTGTTGGATCTTTGAAACTCTTTATTATCGTTATCTTTTTCTCGCCTCCCTTTTCGTCTTTGTCTAATTCTGACTGTCGAAGTCCTTCCAATCTGTTTATCGCTTGATTTCCGACGTCAATGTTAATTCTAAATGGGCAGGTTGAAAATTTCCTCAGGTGTTCTCGTTTTGCTGTTTCTCCTTTCTCCCAATGCGAGAGTCTTCCTTGACAATAAATACAAGTAACTTCATCTGGTAGTTCGGGGGTTCCTGAGAAAAAGAATCCTTGTGCTGCCATCTCTTTACTTTGTCGGTCAGTAAATACTTTGTTATCTTTGAAGGTTAGATATCTTTGTTCCTCTTTTCTCAGCTGTTCGTATCTTACTCTTCTTTGTGAGTAGATTACTTTCCTCATTTTCCATGGTCGTCCGGTTGTATCGAAACTGGTATAATGCTGAATTGCGATTGCTAATGTTTTGATTTTTTCCTCTTCCTCTGGTTTTTTCCATAATCTCGTCCATATCGACTCTGATCCTTCTCTCATCTGTATCGTTATCTCTTCGTTGATTCCGCTTGCCATCTAAATATCGTTATTATTTTTGAATTTTTGTTTTTCTGATTTTTCTGATTATTTGTAAATTTTTTGATTTTTATTTGATTTTTATTATTTTATTTACATTTATTTACATTTTCCTTTTTCTTTACAACGTCTTGTCTGGACTCTCTACTTCTAGTTTTATATACAGATTATCTTCTCGCAAGAATCCTTCTCCTCTCAATCGTTGTTGTGGATAAAAACGTGGTGTACCAATTGCTGTATTCCAGTCGGTTGTTGGTCTTCACATTTGTGGTTCATTTCCTGTTCTGATTGGGTTACGATAATCCTCTTGTCCTTTCATTGTTAATATCATATTTTGTTTAAAAGGCCATGTTAATAATTCATCATAATCTCCTCTTCCTACTCTGACGAAGACACTGATATGGGTGCCTGTTGCATTTCCATCTCCATTTGGATATAATCTAATGCCCAATTTGTATCCATTCTCCCAACTGTATATTGGTGGACTATCTAGAATTCTTTGTGTTCCATCTTTTGCTCTCTGGAGCTTTTCTGCGAATTCAGTTATTTTCCATATAAATGGTGCTGTAGAATGTTTTCTGGCTATGGAGCTGTTGATTTCTAGTTCCTTTAGGCTGTTGGTCGTTTGTTGCATTTTCTTTTCCATTTCGGCCATTTCCTTGAGTGTATTTCCTTGGTTTTTCTCGAAATTCTTTCTGAACTCCAATATTTCTCTTATTAGTGCCTTCTGTGCATCATTTTCTGTTCGTAGGCTTTTTACTTCCCATGCCAACATTCCTATCGTTTTCATCATGATTTCGGTGTGCTCGATACTATTTTCCATCATGTGCTTTTGCATTTCCGCAATTGGTAATTGTGCTTGGCAATTAAACAGTTCCAATGGACATTTGACTGGTTTGCCGATACATTCGTTCCAATGTTCTTTTAATTTGACTTTCTCTTTCTTGTCACAGTTGTTCGCGCATAGTCCTTCATATAGATCACATATTTGTTCCTCTTTTGGATTCCGATGTTCCATTTCTATTTTTATCCATTCGTCAATAGTTCCGCAGAATTCGCATTTTTCCTCTCTTTTGATGCACACTTTGTGATGTTCTTTCATCGTCTTTTTTGTTGTGATCGTTTGACATTTTCCGCATAATATCTCGTTATATTCGCATTCGTTTGCGTGACTTTCGGCTTCCTTCATAAGTCCTTTCCATTCACATTCTGTTACTCGGCATTGAACTAATAGATTGTTGATTTCTTTATTGGTGGCTTTATCCATTGTTGTAGGATCTTCATCTCTTTCCATCGTTTCGTCGCACCCAGGGCATTTTGTTGTTTTTGTTTCTATTACTTCTATCGTACATTCTGTACATATTCTGCATCCGCATTTCGTCTGTCTCGCTCCAATCAGTAATTCTTTGCATTTACAACACTTTAATCTTTCCTTGATGTCGTTCACCACTCTAATTTTATTTTTCATTATTCGTCTTGTAGCTTCGGATGGATTCTCACTTCCTCTTATTCTCTCGATGATCGTCTGCATATCTACAAAAATTTTTTAATTACTTGACGTTGCTTTGTTTCTGTCGTTTTATTTTTACATATTTACAAGGTACGCTTTATTTTTACTCTACTGTTGAATCCGGTTCTGGGGTGAATTCTGGCATTGATGCTATCCATTCCACCCAACTTGGTGGATCTACGTGCTGTTGATTATTACGTAGTCTTCTAATTTCCTCAGCTTGCCATCTAACTTGATCTGCTAATTGTTCATTCATTCTCTGCAATTGTAGTATAGTTCTTTGTTGCTCTTCTAGTCTTATAGCTTGTTGTAAGCCTCTGTTCACACTTTCCGTTAATACTAGATGAGAATTTGTCCACTGAGTTTGCGCATTGTTCGTTATTAGTGTCATTAATTCACATTGTCGTCTCCATGTTACCTCAATTCCTTGATCTTGGTATATTCCTTGATTTAATTCTACAATCTCTATAGGTACATTGGCAGCTGCTGGTTGTTGAATTCCTTCTACGAATGGTGGTATTCTAACTTGATTTTGTTGATTCGCATTATTCGGATCCATCTGTTGATTATAACACATCATTAATTCATCGGCGTTCATTTCTGTTTGCTTACTATTTCTGACACATTTTGTACAATATTTATATAAATATACATACTATTACTACTATTATACTACATAATATTTTACACTATATACAACGTCTCTTTTTCGTTTTATACCATCGTCTCCGGGGACTCTATACGCAATGTCCGTATATCCCCGTATTTCTCGTTCGTTATCTGATATATATCAAATTCATTTGACCATTGTTTTGCTTCGATAATGGGCGGTTCTTTTAACCAGAGTCCGCTTGTACTAGAATTTCCTATGATTTCATATTCCTCAGTTCTTTCTGCATCGTATAGTCCTAATTCGATATCATAGTTGAATTTCTCTACTGCTGGCCATAATCTTCTCTTCATTGGCTTCTTTCTGCATTTGGTAGTTCTCGCTAATTGAATTATTATCAGCATTACTACGCTGCTTACTACCGCTGTTGTTATCCAAATCATTTTAATCATGTAATTCTTTTCGTTAGGCTGCGTAGTCGTGTTTTCCCTTGCATTGGTTGTCTCCATTATTCCTTCTTTTGGTTGTACATTTTTAAGTGCTTTCTGGAGTTGTAATGCTTCATGAATTGAAAGGTGACTATCGTCCATGAGCATTCCTTTTTGCCATGTCTCGTTACTTGGTTTTCTCTCAGATGGTTTTGTTATAGATTGATCTGTCGTATTTGACTTGAGTGGTTTCCTTGTTATTGTTCTCCAATGTTCATGAGTTCCTTTTTGGATATTTATTACATATTTTCCGAGTTTTCTTTTCGTCGGGATGCGATACCTTTGATTCTTTATAGTTTTGCTTGTTTCACATTGGATTCTTTTGTTTATCGTTCCATTCTTTTTAGTTTCGAATATACAAACTTTTGTAATGGGTTCCTTGCCCATATTTTCAACTATTATTTCCTCTCCGCTCTTTGGATCTGATTCTACTTTTATTATTATTTCTTTGTTTTCTCGTATTAGACGTTTGTATGCCTCTTCCTTTGGTGTTGTGAATTTCTCTCCTAGGGTTTTGGCTAATGTGCATGTTATTATTATGTCATTGTTGGCACATATTATATATTCTGCATTGCCCTCCAGGCTATCCCATTCGCATTTCTTTCCTGCTTTCATATTCATTTTCCAACAATCGATAATTTTATTTTGTATACACACCTGTTCAATTGTTTCTATTCCTCTGTTTATTATTCGTAATTTGCCTATTCCTGGCTCTACTTGGATTTTTACGTTTCTATCTTTTGTGGCATCTCTACATACGTCTTTGGTGGTTTGACATGATAATGAGTTTTCGGATCGTATTTCCATCTTTCCTGGTTCTCCTATTGAGTCGAATTGGCAACTTATGCTTGTATTCATCGTCAGTTGTAAGCATATTCCTTTGCTTGAAATTCCTTTATCGTTTATTGTTCGTATTCTGAACGATTTTATTTCTTTCGTGGTGTTTTCGTCGGCTTCCGTTAACTTGATGGACGTGATCAATATCATTATTTTCTGTAGCAGGGTCGGTCGGTTTTGATTTTTTCTTTGTTGTAGTAACATCGTCCCTTTGTTTCGTTTTCCTTCGTTATTGCTGTTGCTCGTTTCTTGACGTTCCTTGTTAGGTGATTCCTTCTTTTCTTGTTGTGCGGATTTATTTTTGTCTCTAGTATTTTGATCGTCTTGATTTTTGCTGTTGTCACTTCCTCCTTCTCCATTATTACTTCCATCCGGGGTTTCCTTTGAAATGTCGTCCTCGACATTTATTATTTCAATTATTTCCTCGTATACTTTTATTATTCTTGCTTTTATATCGTCCATCTCTTTTATCTCTTGTTTGTTCGCTTGAAATCTTATTTGCTTTCGATGCCATCTGTGTATTATCATCAATAACTGTTCCTTTCTATCCCCGATTCGTATTGCTTCTTTTGGATGATTGGTGAATTTCAGTCCTTCCCATTTCAACATTGCTTTTATTGTTTTTGGGAATGGATAGTGAGCATATATTGTTTCTTTTAATAGGACGTTTCTGTTTCTTACCATATAGTTTACATTGAATACTTTAAGTGATGAGCCTTCGTAGGTCCATTTCATCAGATTGGCTGTTGCTTCGTCTTGTTTGGCGTCGATAGCTTCCCATAATGTTTGGATTGTTTTTCCCATTATTTCTCTTTCTCTAATTGTCGCATTGCTGGTTATAAACTTTATTGCGCTTGCCTGTCTGGATTTCAGCGCATAATGTAGTACGTTATTTTCTCCATTATCTTTTTCTTTGAATGATGATCCTGTTTTTAGTAGTTCTCTCAGAACTGTTGTAGAAGCGTCTGCTGCAACTGCGGACATTAATGGTGTTTGTCCCTCTTCGTTTGGTATATTTGAGGCGTGTCCGCATTTTTGCATGAGTTGGATTATGTCGATTATTCTTTGAGTGTTTCTGTGTTGTACTGCAATATGTAAAGGTACGTTCCCTTCTACATCTGCCATAGTGAAGATCATGGGTATGCTTTCTTTGATACGATCCATTTCTGGTGGGCTTCTAGCTCCTTTAGCATAATCCATAGCGATTTTTCCCGCTTTGTTTACTATTCTCATCCATCCTTTTCCTTCGACCCATTCTGGCATTATCTCTCTGATGGCTTTTACTATTACATCCATCTTGTCTACATTATCTTGGGTCGCGTTTAGCGTTATTTTGGATTCATCCGGTTTAGGTTCTTCCGTAGTTTTATTCGATGTCGCTTCTATTTTTCGACTCATCGTTAGTCCGTTTATACTCAGTTGTTGAGTTTGTGATCTGGTTTGCATACCTCGATTTTCTGGTTCCTTTGTTACCGTTCTAGGTATCGCTTTACATCTACTCACGTTCACGTAAATAGGCCTAGTGAGTGGGTTGTTGACCAATTTAACTCGAGCATTGTCCTCGTTTACATACATTATCTCATATGGTCCTTTACCACTTCTTTGTAGTTTTCTGGCTACTCCTGGGATAATTTCTGGCGTTGCGATTATTACCCAGTCTCCAACCTGAAAATTATGTTCGCGTACGTCTCGCTTTTTATCATGTAATTCTTTATAGCTCTCTTGATTAAATCTAATATTCATACCTGCTGTTTTCCAGATCTCTTGCATTCGCTCTTTGAATCCCGTTACATAGTCATCAATTTCCATATACTGTGATATTGGTGGTTGATATTCCAAGTCTATCGGCATGTTGCATTCTCTGCCGTACATTAATTTGAATGGACTCATTTTTGTTGCTGATTGTATCGACATTCTATAGACCATAAGGCATAGATTTATATATCTATCCCAATCTTTTTGGTGTCTGCTTACATAATTTGACATCATTTCAATTAATATGCCGTTAAATCGTTCGGTTTGACCGTTTGTTTGTGGGTGGTACGGTGATGTTCTCAACTTCGCAATTCTGAAGTAGTTCGTTACTTCCTCTATTATTTCGCTCATGAAGTTGGTTCCTTGATCCGTCAGGATCTGTTTGGGTGTTCCGTATCTACAGCATATTTCCTCTACTAGGATTCTCGCTATTGTTCTAGCTTTTTGGTCTGGTATTGCGAATGCTTCCGGGAATTTCGACAAGTAATCCGTCACTACCAATATGTAAATATTTCCATCGTTGGTTTCTGGTCCTACTACATCCATTGCGATCATCGTCATGGGTTCTGGTGGAATTGGCATTGGCTTTAACGGTGCTTTCAATTTACTTCCTGTGCTTTTTCTGGTTGCACATATCAGACAATTCTTTATCCATCCTTTTACGTCTTTTCCGATATTTGGCCAATATTACTTTTGACGTAGTCTTGCTTCCGTCTTTTTTGCTGACATGTGTCCTCCAAGTTTTCCATCATGGTATTGCATCAATACTTCTTTTCGTCTACTCTCTGGTAAGCACATGAGTCGTTTTTCGTGTTGGTTTCTGTTTCACTGTGCACTCGTCCTTGCACTTCGTCAAATATTGCACTTTTCAACAAGGTGAGTCTACAAGTTCTGGTATCGGCGTGATATACGATCGTTGACATTCCCGTATTGCATGATCTGTCTGTTGCCAGGCATTGAGGGTACTTTTTCATTGCTTGTGTATCTGGATCAAAATATCCTTGATATTTCTCCAACTTTACTTGATAGCTTTCAATCACTACTACTCCTTTGACCAATTGATTCAATAGGGTGTACTCTCCTCCTTGACATGTTCCATCTCCAGCCGTTATTCTTCCCGCAGCATATACTCGGGTAGTTTTTATCTTTCCTTCCTCGGCTGCTACTTGCACTCGTCCTGCTATTGAGATACGTCCTGTCGTGAATCCTTCTTCACATTCGCTCCGCGTTACTGAAACCACTGTTGTTTCCGTTCCAGCTTCTATAATTGTTGAGTGTGAATGATGTCCGCAATGAAATGCTACAATTTTCCTTGTTACTGAGCATTCTTTGATTTCCGTTTTAATGAAATCCACTTCTTGATATACGTTATATGATACTGCTGTAGCTGTTGTCTGCAATTTACCAGGATTCGCTGCTTTGCACTCTTCTGTTTCTTTTAATGAGTATTTATCGCCAATCTTTATATTATCGCCATCGTATACTACAAACGGTTCTACTCCTTTTACGCACATCATCCATATGAGTATTGTAGTGATTATCGTATTCATCCCTTTTCTGGCTGTTTTTGGATCGCTTGCATTAATCGTTGTTTCGAATTCCGTTAATAACTCTTTCAACTTTGTTTGCATTATTTCAGTTTGATCATCTTTACTTACCAAATTTATAAAAGCTTGCCATCCACCTTGAGTCAAGATAAATGGTTCGATTACTTTCCTGATAATGTCTGTTATTGCGAATTCATATCCGTTTGGGTTATATCTTGGAGTTCGCTTCCTGTATATCACTATCGTATTGTACATCAGGTAGGCCATTCCTACTAAATATCTATTTGGATCATCTGATCGTTTTGTTAAATGATTTATTATCAACAATAATTCCTCTGGATCTCTGGTTGTAGTTCGTACTTTGTTGTCCATGATTTTATTTATTATTGGCTTTATTGCTGCCCAAAGCTGTTTCGCTTCTGTTCCGATATTATTGAGTTTCAAATTTCTCTTTATTTCTGGATTTGCTAATCCCAGCATATCGGTTATTAGTCTGTTGATCCACTTTGCTCCTTGTTCTTGGCCTTTCATTTTTCCTTGTAACTGTTTTGTTACTTGACTGAGCTTGTTTAGTTTCGTTGTCAATTGATCCATCTGCATTTGTTCTTTGGTTTTTCTTTCCGGAGCTGGTTTGTCAATTTTTGGTCGTCCTCTGGATTTCTTTTCCATTGCTGTACCTGTTTCCTTTCGTTTAGGTTGTTCATTTGCCGTTTCTCTGGATGTTGTAGCTCCTCGTTCGTTTATCCAGTTGTCCCATTCGTCTCCTGTCGAGCTTCGGCGTCTTCTCTCTTTCTTTTTATTTTCCTCTTCGGTATCTGGCTCTATTATTTCTACTGGTTGTCTTTGACCACATACTAGCTCGTCTGGTTCATCTGTTATCATATCATCTTCATTTTCTGTCATGAACAAATCTCTTGATTCCGGTATTTTCCTGGTTGTTTCTTCATCCACAATATCATTAAGATCATTTAATATCTCTTCATCTCCTGTTGTGATGACTATTACTTCATCTGTGGCAGGTGGAACTTCTGGCGTATTTAAACTTTCTTGTCGTCCTATTGGCGTTTTTGTTTTGACTTCTCTTTTATTGAGTTCTCTACCCGCGATCTTTGCTACTGTTAATATATTTATTAACCCCAATTGCATCTGCGTAACTCCGATTTCAAAGTCGTCATCTAATGATCGTCCTTCGTATTGTAAATGGAATGGCGGTTCATACGGTATTCTCTTTTTCACTTCACTTACTTTGGCAGTGATATAAAATTCTCTTTCAATTGGTTCGAAATCTGGCTTCATAATTTTTAAACTGTACTTCTCTATCGTTTCGGCTGCCCATTCGGTGTGTTTCCATTTTCGGATAATTTTTCGGAATTGCTCTGGGTACCACGCATACATTCTCCGATATTCCTCTATTTCTTTTACTATATTTCGCAAGTTCTCCACTCTGTTACAAGAGTCGATTATCCATTTTGCTAAATCTGTTACAGTTCGTCTTTGATTCTTTGCTCCGGTTCTCAATATCGCTGCTAATTCTCTGCATTTTTGCGTTTCCGTTAATCGTGTTAATCCTTCCTCCACAGGATCGTCTATATCTGTGGGCAAATATCTTATTCCTGGAATTCGTTTCTCGAGTACACTGATTCGCGGTCTCGCTTGTTCCTGTTGGATTCGCAATTTCATTTCTCGTTCTGTTTCTACTTCGATTGTAATATATATCGTGTCATCTTTTACAAATTGAGGTGTTACATATTTTTTCAACAGAAATTGTGGTACTCCTCCCGCAACATTTTCAGTGGATTTCGGCTTCTGACTTATCATAGATCTTGGGTCTACTCCCAGTTTTTCACTGTGTCGCTCTTCCCATTTTCCGGGTTTAGGGATTGAAATTGTGACTTTTCGATTAAATGGCCATTCTAGCTTTCCGTCATATCTACCTCTTGCTAACAGAAAATACACTGATAGGTGTGTTCCTTTTCCTACCCCATCTCCGTTTGGGTATACTCTCAGTTTCATCCGGTATCCTCCGATTTCTGTATAGAATTGATGACTTGTAATACCAATGATTTTCTCTTCCTCAGCCGATTTTACTTTTTCAGCCCATCCACCTATTTTCCATGTGTATGGGGCTAGTCGAGCTCTATCATTTATTTCCTCGTCTTCTTCTGGTTGCCATTCCATTTCGTTTAGCATTTCTTCTGGTAAGTTTTCATATGGTTCATCTTCATATAACTCTAAGGTTATTTCATTAGCTGCATCTTCTGGCGCTCCTCCTGGTACATGTTTCCTCCACTTTGGTTCGGTTCTCTCCGTTTTCCATTTCCACTCCTTTGTCTTTTCATCATACACCTTTTTCCATGGTGTTGATCGGCATCGCGAGTCGTCTATCGGTTGTAATTTTGTGCTCAACTTCGCATCTTGTCTCCATAACTGGTAGATGGTTAGTATTTGATCCATCTTTCTTTTCATTTCCTCTTGAAATTCTTGGATCTGTTGTTCCTTTTTTGTTGTATTTTTTCTCTCTGGTTCATCCATGGCTATGATATTGATAATTTGTCCGTCTTCCCATATACCTAATTCGTATATCGGGGTTGGTTCTCGCGGACTTATTTGCCGTTTGTGGTACATTATTGCCACGTCTTCTACCATACCATCATCACTATTTTCGATTATTGGCTGTATAATTTCTAGGTTTATCCGTCAGTATAATTCATGCATTTGGCAATCGGGATCCACCAATATTTCCTTTATTTCATCATTTGGTAATTTTATCTTTATCTTTATTGGCTCGTCTCCCCTCATATCTCTTTGGTGTTCTCCGTATTTGGCTATCAACTCATCTGTTCTCTCATTATCGAATCTCATAATATCTGTATCTCGTACAGCTTCTACAAACATTTTCATTGAAATTGGTCTGGTTAACGATAATCGGTTAATATATTTTCTAGCCTGGTCTATTGCTTGTTCTGTCATTTTTATCTGGTTTTGCCTCATTATCTTTTGTCTCTCTTTTTCTAATCCGGGTTTTATTTCTTTGGTGTACAATATTTTGAATTTCTGCTGTCGTTTCTTCGCTTTCATTTTTATTTAACGTTACCACATTTATTCCGTTTGGCCATATTAGAGCATCCGCGAGGTGTATGTCTCGCTTTATTTTCCTTCCTTGGTAATATAAAGGCTTATTTTTATAACTGGGTCCTAGCTTTTTCACTACCCAATCATACAACTCGTTTGTGCTTTCGCCTCTTGTTGCTATTATCTGTCTCGGTATCTCTGGAAAATCAATAATTACCTGATACTCTTCTCTATCATATTCTTTCAGATTCTCTTGGTACTTTCTTATCATGTCTTTCCATGATGCCGTAAATGTACCATTATCTTGTTGATATCCCTTCGCAATCAGTTTCATTATTCTGCTGTATGCGGTTGTATCTTTGAGGTTTAGGAACATTTGATTTCGATCTACTTCTTCTACAATCTCGTTAATTTCTTTTAATATCTCAGTTTCATCTTCTCTTGGTACACTCGTTTCCATTTCCTCTAATTCGGATTTTGATTCATCTTTATTCGGTTTATTTTCCTCGCATGATTGAAATATTTCTCCACCCAGACTGCTTATCTCACTTTCATCTTCATCTGTTTGATCGTCTGGTATTTGTCTCAACATATTAATATGTGGCTGTTCCTCCTCTTTCATTATCTTTGTTGGCCCTTTTGTTTGGAACCATATCTCTTTTATTTTGTTCTCGATTTGAGCTTCGCTCCACGTGGGCTTTTCTTTTCTGATTCTTGTTTCTATTTTTTGTAGCAGTATCCTCTGGATTCGATTTTTTGTTATTATTGGTTCTGATATCTTTTCTCTTCCTTGTGACGTTGATGCTTCTTGCTCATCTCTTTGTAGTTCCCATTCTGGTTCTTTCATTTCTTGCGTTAGCACTCTCTTTGCTAGCACTTCTATTTTTTGATCTAGTGCTTGTTCTTGTTCTAAATGTTTCAATGCTCCGTCTATTTTTAATATTAGCGCCTTCTTTCTTAGTTCCGCTTTCTCTTGTTTCAGGATTGCTTCTTTTTCTTTTAATTGATCTTCCTCTTGTTCTAAAGCTTCCTCTTGCTTTATTTTCTCGAGTGTACTCTCTATTGTTTGTGTCATAATTTCCTCTTCGAGTTCGTCTATCTTGTACATTAATGTTTCCTCGTTTTGATCCTCCGTTATCCTCATCTCTGCTCGTTTAATCTCTTGAGTTTCCGGTTTATTCGGTTTCTCCGTTGTCGTTTCTTTTAATTGTCGACGTCTTTGTTTTTCCTCCTCTGCAAATTCTTTGATGGCCTCTATTTTCTCCATCGTATTTAATTTGACCGTTTCCTCCTTATCAGCCATCATATTTCCTCCCCCTTCGTTCTCAACACACTGCTCCGCAGTGTGAATTTCATCTGGAATTTCCATTCTCATCATATTAATTCTTTTCGGGGTTTGTTTTCGATTTTCCCATCTTTGTTGAATTTCTTGAGCTTCCTCTATTTGTAGTCTTTGCCATTCAGCTTGTTGTTGATCTTGATATTCTCTAGTTCGCAGCTCTTGAATCTCCTCATTGTTTCTCATTACGTTGATTCGTTGTTGTTGTATATTGGTGGGCATCTGTTGCATCATCTCTTTTAATTCCATGGGCATTCGTTGTAGTGTTTCCCGTAGCATGTCTATTTCTTGCATCACGTTAATTTGTGGATTTCTCATAAGATTATTATTTGGTCTTGGTTGGTTTGACTCTCCTCTTATGTTACATTGCCTTGCGAGGTGTCCTTGTTGACCACAATTGTAACATGCTTTGCTATTCAGTTGTCTACATATTTTCTCAGTATGCCCTCGTTTACCACATATCTGGCAGTTGTAATTTCGGAAACAATTTTCTGATCGATGTCCCATTTTTTGACATGTGCAGGATTTTTCGTTTGCGTTTGGATTGTTCCTGAAATTATTATTATAACTTACTTGGTTATTACCTCTATCCTCCGGATTTCTCGTTGCTGGTGGCTTGAACATCTGCTGTGCTCTTGGAATGAATTGATTCATAGCTGGATTGACATTGTTGTTTTGATTGTTGGCATTGACTGTTGACGTTGTTGGCTCTGTGGCCAAGACTGCCACTTGGTATCCCAGTCCCAGATGGGCTTCACATCTATTTGCGATTGCTACTGCTTTATCTAATGTTTCTGGTGCCAAGCATCCGAGGTTGGCTCGTATGTCTTCTCTTTTGATTCCTCTTATGAAGACATCTACCATTTTATCTTCGGGCAAATCTGCTTCTCCGAAGGCTTCTTTACATAATTTCTTTAATTCACATGCGTACACTGCATTTGATTCGTCTCGTCTTTGCTCTCGATGTAGGAAGTCTAATATCTTCCTATTTCCCTTTTTCTCTATTCCGAATATTTTTACTAAGAACTCCTTAATCTCTGTCCACGTTGTCAATTTCGTTACATCTCTCGCTTCTTCCACAAATACATCTTGTGCGCTTCCTTTCAAATACAAGGGTAGCCGCTCTTTTACTTTTTGATCTGTCCAGTGGCAGATATTTTTATAAACTTCAAATTCCTTTATAAATGTATCCAATTTGTTGAGACTACCGTCGAATGGTTCTACTCTAAACTTTTCTCTGAACTCTCCTACCATCACGTTGTTGTTATTTAACATTGTATTTGCGTCCGGAATTGAAGAATTTATAGAAGTTGTCATGTTTGGATTGTTGTCTTGATTCTCTTCCTCGCTTTCTATTGTTCGCAACCGATTCTCTGTATTACTTTGTTCGCTTTCTTGGTTACTATTGAACTCGAATTCGTTTATTCCGCTTTCTGACTCTGTTCCTGTTATCGTTACAGTTGGTGCTCCCGTATGGATACTTCGGTTGTTTATTGCTTTTCTCTTCTCGTCGTCTTCTAATAGACTCTTTTCCTTTGTCTTTTTGCTTCTTGTATGATCTGCTATATTCGCAATGATTACGGTTATCCGTTCGCTTGACTGGTTTTGTCGTTGTTTCAATTGATTTGTCTTCTCTTGCTTTGGCTACTTTGACTTTCTACTTGATTATTGGTTTGCAACTACTTTGACGTTTATTCCAACTTCTTGTTTACTCGTTTATTCAAGTTTCTTTATTATCACTTGCTTTGTCGTTTGCTCTGAAATATTTTCTCCTTTGCTTTGCTTTGTACTTGACTTGGATTGCTTTGTTTGACTATTGATTCCTAAAAATAAATAACACTCCAATATTCTATACTCTATACTAATTTCTCCTCCGTTTACCATACTATATACGTTATCATCCCTTGTTCGCATTTATCGTGGTGGTCTTCTTATCTGACTCACCCCCCTCATTTTAAGTCTATTTTTAATTATCTATACCTCGTAATAATTATCTATTAGTCTCATATCAATTATCTATATAGTCTTATCAATTATCTATATAGTCATATCAATTATCTATATCATAATATCAATAATATAAAATCATCATATTCATACTCTCATTCAATCCATTAATTATTTTTCCTATGTCTCCCGAAAAAAAAATTTCATTTACCTAATCCTCAGTCGCTGGCGCTCTATACCCTCTAGAATTTCCGTTGGCTCTTCGGCCTTCGGCTTTAACTCTTTTACTGGTCATCTGTGGCCTTAATATCTATCCATAATCATATTTCATTCTTACTCATATCATATCTTATCTGACACTCTATGGCCTCTAATATCTAATCATAATCATATCTCATCCGGCACTCTATGGCCTCTAATATCTAATCATAATCATATCTCATCAGGCACTCTATGGCCTCTAATATCTAATCATAATTCTATCTCATCCGGCACTCTATGGCCTCTAATGTCTAATCATAATCATATCTCATCCGGCACTCTATGGCCTCTAATATCTAATCATAATCATATCTCACTATTTCTCATCTTTACTGTTTACTCTATTAATCATATTCTATCAATTTCATCTTTACTCATATTCATATTCGTCTTATTCATATTATCTCTCATTATTTCACCGGACTTGAGCTCATCAGTGACTTTTGGGTATGTTTGAGGCCTCACACTGACTCTCAAGCCATGGCGTCTTTTGGCCGCGCATTCTTCCGGTTACGCTTTACTCACCGCCATTCGGATATTTGGTACTCGGTGTGGGATCCGGGTTATTGTACCAAACTCCTCGCTGGGCAATAAAAAAAACATTCCCTCGGTACTCGGTGTGGGATCCGGGTTGTGTACCTCGGAGAATATAAAAGTATGGAAATGCCTAGACGTTCAATCAAGTTCCAAAAGCGGTTTACTTGATTTCCCGAATAGTGAAAAGAAAAGGAAGCGATTAAATGTGGGAGCGGAAAATAAACTATCAAATCTCTGCCCGCCCCTCCCATCAGATTTCCCGGCTCAATTCGGCCGCCCTTATCTGGCTTTAGTAGGACATTTTGAGTATGAACCATTTACCGGTTAGTTCACATCTCACCTACCGTTTGGCCCCCGATACTCGGTGTGGGATCCGGGTTGTTGTATCGAGTTCCTTCCAGCGAAAAAAGAATCGTTCGATACTCGGTGTGTGATCCGGGTTTTTGTATCGAACGACTCAGCGCCATCAGTCCCTTGGCTGATAACAACCTGAGCACGACAGTCCGTAGCTGTCCTCTGGTGCCTCACCACCAGCTAGGGAAAAAAGAAGTCATCTCTAGGTACCTTTAATCAAAACTATTAATTCTGTTCCGTGCGCACTCTTTCTCTAACCTCTCGGTCTATCTCTTCACTCCCCCCTTCAAAATTTGTGGTAATCGCATCAGCAAGCTCCACAAAAGAGGTGATCAATCTCTCACCGGTTACTTGCTGACATACGCGACTTGGCCTACCAGTTCCTTTCTCAGTAGGGTTGATCAGGGTTTCCCTTGGGTGAGTGTACTATCATTTGATAGCTCAGGTTAACCATTTTTCCTCGTCCTATCTCAATATAATATCAATAAAACAATAATATCAATAAAACAAAAAGAATTATACACTAGGAAACTCGGTTGTCGAAATTTTTCCGTCCAATATTTGTGTCTCTGTGCATGTTTTTTTTTTTAATTATTTCCTTAATTCGGCTTTCATGTGTTTGGTCTATTACCTTTATTTATCGTTGTCGGGTTATTTTATCTACGAACACTGCATATTTACTTTTTCGTTATTTTACACATAATCATTTATTTCACCATCTGATAATAATAATGAATAATACACATTTATTTCATATCATAACAATTCATGGAAAGTAAACAGTTAGTCTTTCCTTTATCTTTCGCTGACATAACATACAGTGCGACTCTTGTGCGCATCCATGACAATAACTCAGGTGTCCGCAAGGTATCACCATTACTCGTGCTTCCTCTGTTTTGCACGCATAACATTCCGAATAAGCCTTGGTTTGCTCTTTCATTGTTGTTGCAATCTCGTCTTCAATGTTTTCGACCTTTTTCATTAGTTTGTTCCAGCTCTTCCCAAATTTGGTTATCTCCAATCTCATGAATAGGATTTCATATATCCTTTCGGTTGTTACATCTTTATCAATATCGATTAATTTTATTAATATGCAATGTTCGTCGGAGTACAGTTTTGAAATCGTTGATATATCCTCTTTAGCTCGTTTAATTAGCTTTTGTTTATTAATTAGTTCCTCAAGATTATCATTTTTGATGTTTAGAATCCCCTTTAGTTTTTCTATTATTTTTGTTGGTTCCATTTCTAAATTTATTAAATCTCTTTTAATTACCCATTACTTTTAAATACTAACTAACTAATTAAATACTAATGTTTAGATTCATTCATTTAACTCTTAGTTCCGTATTCTGATTTAATAAATTACTACTTTAATCATTATAATTACTCGTTGTAATTTATTTTATTATCGTTCTATTACTTTCCCCCGTTTGTCGTTCTTCCCCTTACTTACCCCATTTCATTTTATCCCGAATTTTTGCCCTTTTAATTACTTATGCGTCTGGTGAGTGTCGTTGTTACGTGGTGTCGTCAGGTGTTGGTGGATGTTGAATGTCTTGGCGTCTTAATCTGTAGTCGGGTCGTTCGTTTTCCATTGATCTTTACGATATTTAAACTCTATATTCCATCTCTCCGGGGTTCGGCAAAAATGTCGTCCCGACATTTCTATTTAAAAAGATAGTTATGCTTTATGTCCTCCCTCCTTTGTTTGTACAAGAAAATCATGTTCATCCCGGCTGAGCCCCCAAATTTGTACTTGGTGGGCTAGTCGTTTATTTCTTTGACTTTTCTCCTTATCGTAGTCAAGTTGTTCGTTTTCCATCTTGTTCGTTTTCCATCAGTCGTTCTCATCTCTCCGGGGTTCGGTAAAATGTCGTCCCGACATTTTTGTTTAATCATTAAACATTTGTTTGTATTTCTTTGGGTTTTTGTACGAAACAATCATGTTGAATCCCGGCTGAGCCCCCAAATTTGTATGGTGGGTTACCGGGTTCCGTCATTTTGCTTATCCTCCTGGTGACCCTAGTAACGCCATACAAAATGATGCTAACCGCCACTTGGCACCCGTTGCTAGGCAACGTTGGTAATGTGTTCAAGTGGTGGATTGTCCGCAAAAATTGAGTACCATGTGCTAGTACACTGTAGTTGCTCGGACAACCCTCGGGTTCACGAGCTGTCGATAGAAGACCTATGCTCGCTTTGCTCTGTCCCTCATGATCATTCGAGATTAGGTTCTTATCTGCCTGCGGAGAGATGAAACTAAGGTTGAGTAACATGATGCGAATGTTTGGCATATAAGTATATCAATGGAACAAATTGATTAAGAATACGACTACTCTATTTAATTAACAACACGTGCGATTTTTATGGGTTAATGATTTTGGAGCTGGCTGGTTCGACGTCGGGCCCGTTCCTTACGTCCTGGCCGACGATTATTTGCAGGAAGGGTAGATTGTTCCACTGGTTGGGTGCTCTTCTGCGACGTCTGGGTTGGGGCGAAGATGAGCGGATATGTTACCGCTTCCCCTCCCGGCAGACTGCCAGGGCGACTTCGAGTCCCCGAATTTGCGTGCGCAGGCTCTGGTTGAGCTGCCGCTCCTCTGTCCAGCCTTTCTGTGCTGCCGTGAGTCGATGGTAGACCGCTTTCGTCTTTGCTGGATCCGTCCATGTGGCTTTTATCTGTTGCATTTCGCGGGTTAATTGGATAATCTGGGCAAGTAATTCCGCGTTGGCCTGTCTCGCGTGGTCCAATTCATTCTGTAAGATTCTTAGGGAAGACATCGCTATAATTAAATAGATTATTTTAATTCGTTATTGTTTAAGTTATCTAATCATTTATCTCATTACACAAAAATCACGATAATTCTAGCAATAAGAAGAAAATAACGCACAAAGTTTCTACTATTTTAATTCAGTCACTACATAGAATTATCACGGTTAAATTATTCTTCGGGACAATATCTCTTCAGGCTTCGTTTGAGGGCCTCCACGGTATAGGGTCGTCTGGTATCACGGACTGGGCGAGGTGGATAGGCGGCAGCAATCCGCCCGGCGAGGATGTCTTCCACCACGTTTGCGAGATACATCCTCGCCTTAAACCACCTGCAAATCTACCTGCTCCTGCACCCTTTCCCATTGGGTGAGGAGTTTCTGCGCGTTCGTATAGGTCTCCGCAGCGGGTATTGCTGTTCTGGGAGACCGCAGGGCTCCTTCTCTAAGCCTAGTATCCTCCAGGTAGTCGGATACGGCCATTGTTGATGTATCGGATCGGATGTTCTCGTGGTCGGTTGAACTCTTGACTGTCTCTGTTTGCCTGTACTTCGACTGATGCTTCGTTCGGGTGACATGTCTAAAACGTTTTTATTATTAGCTCCGCTAAATTCACCATGTTAAGTTGTTAAAGAAATAGGGCCTATATCACGGTTGAGGGGCCATCCAATTTGATCTTGTCGAGTTCTAGTAATTTTATTTGGTCGGGATTTTCTCGAAATGGGTGGCTTAAGCCAGTGGAATTAATAATACATGGGTAGTAAATCTGCTAATCAACTCGAATTTTATTTTTTAATTAAGCAATATGATTTTAAGGAGTTATGGGTGATATTATGGGTAGCGACCACATTAATTAAGATACCATCGAGTTGAGATTTTTTGGGGTTATTCGACATTATTATATCTTGTTATTATCTATTTTATTTGTTTTTCTATTTTCGGAGTTTCTATAATACCAATGGTCATTCGATCAGATAAATCTTATCGCCATATGTTATAATAAAAGTTTATTAATTCTTTAAATCTAATGTTGAAGTTAATTTCATTGAACAATGCTATAATTTGGTGATCGTTTAAGGGCGATAACGGATGTCGAATCGCTGAAGTATCGACGTGTGTTTGGCGTTTGCACGTAATTTCCGGCGGATCTCGCGGCTTAAGCGGTTGAAAGGAAGTGAGATTATTTATTTACATCCGGTGATTTACAACTCTTCATTTTCAGGATTATCGATTTGTAGATTCGTCAAAAATTATTCGGGTAAGTTATTATGTAGATAATCGGAACCTATTTTATCGCCATTTTAAAGGAACACGGCGCATTTCGTTTGGAGCCTCAAGTAGATGAACTTCATGCCATGGCAATATTTTCGCTTTATGGATTTTTTATGTATTCGAAGGACAAAGGGATGATATGAAACTTTCTCGTGAGTTCACAATTTGTGTAATATTAAAATAAAATTCTTCTCTCATTCTAAACGTTTTATTAATTTGATTTAAACCATCAGTCATTTGTTTCGTCTAAGATCGTTTTAATTTAGCCTCTGAATTTGTTTCATTTTAAGCAAACTTTATTGCAAACCTATAAATTATTCCAGGGACGGTTGTAATAACTTAGTTCGGTTTCATTACTCGGTTTTCACATAAATCTTTGTTTAACTAATTTATTCAACCTTTGCGTTAATGCTATTTTAATATTAACATCGTTATTTCAACTAATTTATTTACCCTTTACTTTAATTCTATGAAACTACTATTATATTAACATCATACTATTAAATCTATGAATCTGTTCTACTTTATTCTTATTCAAGGTTTATTTGATCTCTACTAATGAAACTATTTTGTTTTAATTATTTTAGTTATAATTACTGAATGACTCGGTTCAATCGACATCGTCTCTTAGTTCAATTATTTAATTAATATACGATAATTTTAATTTTAATCTACGTTAACTTTAATCGTTTTAATTTATTTATCCATAAAGTATGTAATTTTTACGCAAAATGAATCTTACTCAAAATGAAAACAAATTTCAGTTTAATCCAGGAGTTATTCGTTTTTTGTTATTAATCAATAATTTTATCTAATTGAGTTAATGAATTAATTATCTAATAAATTTTCCAATTAATTTATAGATTTCAGTTAGCTATATCAACGATTTAATTTGTTTTAATCCCGTACCCTTTCCCTTTAATAGGCCTTAACCGCATATTATGTTTATATTATATTTACTGAGTGCCCACTGGACTACTCGGTGTGATGATTTTAAGCCGTGTGTAATATAATTTTAGGTCGATTTTTCAAAATTGAGAAACGAGGAAGCAGCCAGAGACTTCTTCCTTATTTCTCGCTTCTGCTATAGGGATAAATATTGACGTTACGACCGCTGCGTTGCGCACGCTGAGTCTTCACGGGTACATATCATTGGCGATTTTCCACGCACTTACATGCATCTGTACTATGTAGATTTTACTATCTTGCGTTATGTGTTGGCTGTGGGCCGGAAAAATTTCGACATTTTAATTTATAAAAGCAATATAAAACAATTTATGTAATAATATTTATTAATTATAAATGACAATAACATAATTACCCCTTTTCACCATTCCAAATTTGTAAAAATTATCATAAAATAACATAAATGCCACTCTCCCCACGCCGACGCCGAGCAGAGCTCCATTGAGATGCAAGGAACGTGACGTGGAAAGAGGGTTCCACCATAAATAATTCTTCACCTAAATGTGCTGAAAGTAAAATTCTGAATAAAATGGTTTAAGATTTTTAAAAAACTGGTTAGTTTCGAAAACGGTTTTAAACACTTTTCAAAATGGTTAAATGGTTAAGTTAAATGTGAAAATGGATCAGTATTTATACCTAATTTTCTAGTGTGTGAAATTTGATGCAGTAAAACAAAATTCGACCTTGTTATTTTCTAGCAAATTCTATTCTTTAATTTTGATATTTTTGATTTATTTTTATAATTTTTTTATTTAGAATTTTTATTGAATTATTGCTAATTCAAATTTTCAATTTAACTTTCACTTTAATGAACTTTAATTGATTTTTTCAATTTCGTCGAATTTGTTGTGTTTTCTTGTTGTATTTGTGTAGGTATCGTGCGAATCTTGGTGCATTTTGTTAATATTTTAATTTATTTTTATGTTTGTTATTTTATATTTAATTCTCTTATTTCTCAGATTTTATATGGTTTAATTGGTGTTTAAATAGGTTTATTTAAATTGCATGTTGTATTTGCGTGTGTGTTTCTGATCCATTTAAACATTCTTCAAGGCCGTTTACGTTCTGGCCCAACAATTATAATAATTATTTCTGGATTAACAACGCGAGCTACAATCCAGTATGTAATATATGTTCAAAATGTTGGGCCAGAACATAAATGGCCTTGGAAAATGTTTAAATGGATCGGTAACACACATGCAAATATAACAAGCAAATTTAAAATAAAACCTATTAAAACACCAATTAAACCCTATCAAATATGAGGAAAAAGAGAATTAAATAAAAAATAATAAACATAAAAATAAATTAAAATAATAACAAAATGCAACAAGATCCGCACGATACCAACACAAACATAACAAGAAAACACAACAAATTCGACAAAAATTGATAAATTAATAAAAGTTCATGAAAATGAAACTTAAATCAAAAAAATTGAATTAGTAATAATTCAATAAAAATTCTAAATAAAAAATTATTAAAATAAATTGAAAAATAATAAAATTAAAGATTAGAATACACTAGAAAATAACAAGGTCGAATTTTGTTTTACTACATCAAATTTAACATGCGAGGTTAGGGACAGAAAATAGGTATAAATACCGATTCATTTGCACATTAAATTTAACCGTTTTTCGAAACACACCATTTTTCAAACCAAAAATTACTTTTGAGTTTTGTTTAAAAATCTATTACGAAATTTTTAGGTGAGAATTAGTTTTATTTGGAACTCTCTCTCCACGTCACGTCCTCGCAACCTCGGTAGAGCTCTGCTTGGATGTCGGCGTGGGGGAGATGTATTTTTATGAAATTTTTGATTGAATGGAATGGATCAAGTAATTCTGTATTTTGCTTTTAACATATATTAATAAATATTTATGATGTTTAAAATTTGTTTTTCTTAAAATTAATTAAACATTTGTCGAAATTTTTCCAGCCCACAGCCAACACCTATCGCAAGTTAGTAAAATCAACATACAATTCAGATTCGTGTAAGTGCGTGGAATATCGCCAATGATCTGTGCCCGTGAAGATCCGGCGTGCGGAACGCAGGGTTGGAACGTCAATACTATCCCGTATAGAAGAAACGAGGAATAAGGAAGGAGTCTATTGGCTGCTTCCTCGTTTCTCATTTCTGTAAAATCGACCTAAATTCTTTCACACACGGCTCAAAATCACCACACCGAGTAGTCCAGTGGGCACTCATTAAATATAATGTGAACATAAAGTGCGTTTAAGGCTTATTAAAGGGAAAGGTTACGGGGAATAAATCAATATGAAATCGATGCTATAAAAATTAAATTACTAATGAATTAACTTAACTTTGAATTAAAAAACTTTTTTGTAATTTAAATAAATCAACCCAAATTTCTACTAACCGTGAACTTGAATTTTAATTTCTAATAAAATGGAGAATTTAATCAGGTTCTGAGTCGAAGCATAGACGCGTTCTTGTTGATTACCGTGTAATAAATGAAAACATTTAAAATAATTCCACTATAGTACGGTTTATAGACTAATTCTAACTATTGAGCGATCATACCACCCGAATGATTAGTTTATTATAAAATCTCTAAGGTAGTCATCGTAAGCTATTAAAAATCACTAACAATCTTTTATTACAATCAGCATAAACATTGTAAAGAGATCACTTTAATATTAAAAAACGAAAGTAAAGCCATATAAACTTTATTTTATTAAAATGAAAATACTCGCTTACTAAAATTTGGCATAAAATGACGAAGATAAAATCCGGTGGTAAGCAGAGTAGTTTGATGTTAAAGTTAGGATCCCGTCAGAACCCGAACCAATTTTCATCATCATGATGGTGAACAATGCTTGGCAGAATCAAATCGCGACACTATAAGGTAAATAAATCCGACGAAATAATTTTTGCGAACGAGGAAAATCCCCTGAAATTTGCACCAAAATTAAGTAATTAAATATATACGATAAATTACCGAACGATCAGGGAGAGCTAACGAATCGGCAAAAACTTTCCAATAAATCCACTGGGCGATCGATAGCGAGAAGGAAAATCCAATGACATGAAGCTCCGCGACATAACAGCGGGATCCGATTCCCTAAAATCACCCGCATTATACGCTAAATAAGAAATTCATTATAACAAAAGCTAATTCATAAAACTTACCCGATAATTCGCAAAATCACAATCCAAAAGTCCAACTCGCCTAAACGGTAATTTATAAAATTACAAGTTACAAAATAAACAATATTACCTCAACAAAAACTCGCTGACATTTCCGTCGATGTAAACATTCACCCATCGTGGTCGAGTTGCGATTGACATTCATTTCCTGTCCATCTGATTCAATCACATATTCATCAATATATCCTCGACGATAGCAGAATTTACATCATTTTTCACTTGACAAAAATCATGCATTCACTAAATGTCTCAGGCGAAGATTTAGAACTTCAATCTATGGATGTTGCAGAAGCCCCCCTGACGAGTAAGTTTTAATTATTTTTAATAACGAAATTATGATCATGTTCGAGCCTCAGAAACAACCCAGAATCAAAACTATATCATCTTTTCCGCCAAGTGAAAACCCGAGTTAGTAAGTAAACTCTCCGGATTAAAGGCAATGACCAAATAAGCCATACCTGCTAATGCATCGTAGTATTTCCGCACCAGACAAATACCAAAATCCTGACATTCCACCGTTAAGCACAACAATTGTTTTTTCTTTGTCACTATGCACCTTCGTCAATCCCATTGGTCTGCAGTGTCATGAGTATTCGAGTTAACAATTACTACGCGAGAATTTCGGTCCTGATCACATAGGAAAATCGTTCGACGATTCATTTTTGGGGAAACGAATTTCTTGGATATCTTGCTTCAGTAATCTGGGTTAAAAATCAAATCTCGTGGAAATAAAGATACTGGCTTGGCGATCGTTCTAAGCACTTTCTTTTCCTTCAGTCGAATCGTTAGATCATTCTATTATTATCATCCCCCATTCGACCCAGGTATTTTTAATTGATCAATGAACCACACATTAAGCATTGATTTCGTAATAACCTTTGTACTATTATTATTTTGATAGTTCGACGGGTAATTTATATAAAATCACTTTATTTTCTAATTCGAACGAAGAACTTATAAATGTTAATTGTCAAGTTGTTGTTTCATGAAAAGAGTAGACCATTTATTCTGTTCTATCAGGAAAAATAATAATGTTTCAAGAATTATTTTGTAAAGTTTTCTTGAAAATTATTTATTTATTTTTCCTTTTCTGATTTATATTTGATTTAATTATATTAGTGAATATTGTAAAATTACACAAATTTTAAGGTTTAGTAATGAGAACAATTGTAGTTTAATAAGATAAGTATAAATATTTTGCATTTTTATTTGTTAACATGCCTATCTTTAACATAGTAGGATTTTTTTCCCGAAATGGACCTTCATGGCATAGGAACTTGTTCCCCAGTAGCTTTGAAGTACCCGATTTCCTTGTTTCCAAATTACATGCAGACCGGTCAGTTAACACACGTCAACTTCGAGTTCCGTGAGGTTTAGCGCATTTAAAATTATTTAATTTTCAGTTTTTTTTCTTTAAACGAGAGAATTTTATATTGCGAACCACAAGACACCACAGAATCTAAAATCAAAGAAATACGAGGAAATAACGCTAATCCACCAACTTTTTCTTTCAGGACATTGGAGCTATCATTGACTCCCGCTCATATCGTGGACAATGGCGGCAGGCATGGGAATCGAGTTGTATCGAGAGCGATGCCCACACATGCCAGAAGACGACAGCAGGAGGCGATCTCACCAGAAGGAATTATCGCAGTTCAGAACTGGTCTAATGAACCACATTCCATCCCAAGATACTAGCTCAGGCCCAAGAACTCCTGGAAGGCCTCTGCACCCGAGCGCCTGTCGAGGTGCTGTGGAGCTCGACACGAGATTCCTGGCCGGCGTAGCCGTCCATGATGAGCTGGCGCAACGGTCTGCGAGTGCCTATCACCTCCCCCAAGACCAACCCGATTTTTACCAGGACGGCCAGTGTTTTGTGTCCCTGGTTACTCCCAGAGAAGGAATCAAGCGATTCCTACGACGAGTAATTCATCTAAACAATGACAATTAATGATTGGAACATTTGTTTTTAGTTACTATAGAATTCTAGGACTAAAATTCTTTCTTCTTTTGTTATTAAATCGTTTCTATATTGTTTAAGATTAATCACCACTTATTACTATAGCATCATACAAAAATTCAACCTTATTATTCTTAGAAATGACCCCGTGAATCTCCACCGGAATTTAACCCATTGCGAGACAGAGCCAATAAAAACCTCATGACAACTCGTTCCAATGTCGGAACCCCAACAAATTAAGGCGACGTGGATAGAGCAAAGAGAGTCAAACCGCTATAACAAAACTGGCCGCGGACGCAAAAGGGATGGGCAGAAGAAAAGCAAATTTGGGTCCAAGGCCTGAGACTCAATCCGGGGGGCTAGAGGGTAGCGTTGGTCCGCTGTCAAGAAGGGGCAGGGTGACCTACCCCTAGTTTCGCCCTGCTCAATTGGCCTATCGCGAAGCGGTGTTTGCCCATCTACACCCTGACTTCTCCTACTATCACGACCACTGACTCCGAATTCCAACAGTACACCAGTCGTCGACCTGGGACGCAGGCTGGGCTAGCGCCGAGCCGCTCGACCTTCAGTAGTCGGATCTTATATTTCATGTATTTAATAGCTTAAATAAGCGTGTGAATTCGTTGTTATTATATTGTGTCCGGGCATATATCTTAGTGGTTTGACAACAGTGTAGAAGGGCTTAATTAGGAAGCACACCCATTTTTGTTTCCAATTAAGGTATCAATGTTGATAAACGTTAGAGAAATTGCGCTAAGGGGACCAATATTTTAAAAGCGAGCATAGGTTCTATCGAGCTCGTTGGACCCGAGATCGTTCGGTCATTATAGTGTCTAGCGATAACGCTCAATTTTGCTGACGATTTCCCACTCAAAACAGTTCAACGTTGCTTAGAACGGGCGGAGTGGTAAGCGAAGGATTTCTGTA